>CM060104.1:39431120-39641120 GCA_030522415.1 Channallabes apus | reverse complement strand
GAGTATTTTTCCTCTTTTTAAATGTTTCTTTTCACAACCTAAATCAAGCTAGTACAAAAACACGCTCTGCGGAGAAAAGCGGTTCAACTAAATATGTTAGCTTAGTTACTGTAGTTACTCAACTAGTTGAGCGTGAACCTAGTATTGTTTAGTAAACTTATTATAAAACCATGAAAAAAAATTTTATATTTGTTTTTTATTAAACATTTCAGATCAAACAGTTTTACTGTAACAGGGTTAAAAAGTTAGCCATTTAGCAACAACTCAGTATAAAGAAAGCAGTTAATTAATATTTTTATAAGCTCCATAACACACACTTAGCATGTTAAGTAGACAGTTTTTTCCCTGTAAAGAGCGGCTCATGCACTTGGCGAACGCAAATTATTTTTTTGAAACAATAAGCATTTTAATCACTCACTCTTCTTAAAGTGGAAATAACAGTTAAGTCCTTTCATGTACATCGCATTCAAGTAATTAAAATGTCGGATTTCTTATAAATGCTTAATTACATATTAACATAATGTAATTCAGTAATGTATAATAATGTAATTACATGATGTAATTCAGTCAATAATGTTTTATCCTAAATAAAGTATATCCTGGTTAAATCATGTTAAATGGATAAAATATATGAAACATTACATATGCAATTAATTATAATAAACATAAATAATTATTTATTTTTGTATTTAGTTATTCTACATTGCCTAATTTTATCTGGAAATGTATTTCATGTAAGATATATGAAACTATGTACTGTATATAACAAAAATGTGCCAAAATATACCGTACTGAAATGACGATCAAAATTACCTTGTTGTCATCTGTGAGTTTATTCCTCCTGAAAGAAAATAAAAATACTTACAATTTGCCACCTTTTTCAAAATCAATGCCCACTCACAACCACTTTTGTATGGGACAAAAGAATGCTATTGTCACGAACTAACCTGAGATGACCAGAAGACGTAGCTTAGCGGTTTGCCCTTTGTTGCGTGAATGGTAAACCCCTGGAGCCAGTGACGCCATTCCTCCAAGGCCCACTTTATGCCCAACAGCTTGCAGTCCCCTACCCCGTATCGCTGTTGAGTGGGGTCAAATTTCTTGGAGAAGAAGCCACATGGGTGTAACTTCTGGTCTGGACCTCGTTGAGAGAGAAAAGCACCAGCACCCACATCCGATGCGTCCACCTCCACAACGAATGGTTGGTTGGCATCTGGATGAAGAAGAATAGGAGCGGTGGTGAAACGGTGACAGAGTTCTTGGAAGGTTGAGATGGCAGCAGGAGTGAGTTGGAAGGAATGGTATGAGGGCCTGGTTAGACAGGTCAGTGGTGCGGCAACTGTACTGTAGCCCCAGATAAAGCGACGATAGAAGTTCGCAAACCCGAGAAACCGCTGAAGCTGAGAGTCAATGGCCACACCCTGGGGCGAGATGACAAAACCCAGGAACGTGGTGGAGTGCTTATGAAAAGCACATTTTTCCAACTTACAGTACAGTTGGTGAGCGAGCAATCTCTTGAGAACGGACTGGACGTGCTGAATATGTTCCTCGGTGGTGTGAGTATATGAGAATGTCGTCTAAGTAGACGAACACCCATCGGCCTAGCATGTCTCTCAGGATGGGTGCGTTACAGCCTGGGGATGACCAGGCTCTCATAATGTCCAGTGGGAGTGATGAAGGCCGTTTTCCACTCATCGCCCTCTCTGATGCGCACCAAGTTGTAGGCGCTCCGGAGGTCCAACTTCGTGAATATGGTGGCACCAGAGAGGGCGTCCAGGGCTGAGTTGGTTAGCGGCAATGGGTGTCAATTTTTTATGGTGATCTTATTCAGCCCCCGATAGTCGACACATGGGTGAAGTTCGCCCCCCTTTCTTCTTCACGAAGAAAAACCCCTCGGCCGCTGGCGACGAGAATGGCCAGATGGTTCCATTGCGAAGGGCGTTGGCGACGTATTCCTCCATCGCCTGCGTCTCGTTGGTCGACAGCGAGTAGAGGCGACCGCAGGGAGGCGTGGAACCCGGCTGAAGCTCTATGGCCATGGAGTGGAAGATGGGTGGCTCTTCTTCTACAAAAAGCTCCAGCCAGGTCACAATAGGCAACTGTAGTTGGATCACAATAGGCTGAACTGTAGTAGCTTCCTGTTTTCGTATTGTTGCCGCGAAAGTTTCGCAACGCGCGAGTTTCCTCAACTAAACAACTAAAAACTCCGACACAGAGGTACGTTATAATGTCTACCGTTCAGCTTGTTCAGTGTGTAGAGTGCAGGATGTTTAGACATTCTTCCTCCGTCATTAGCGATAATTTTATTTGTGATAGGTGTGTGTTAGTGAGCACTCTGACGGAGAAGATATCAGCGTTAGAGGAGCGCATCCAGACTTTAGAGAGTGTTAGACAGTGTGAGAGCAGCGTTATTCCTGTAGCGGACAGTCTGGGTGCCACAGGCGGAGATAATCAGCCCCCGACTCCGGCATTAGAGCCCTCACAGCGGGGCGAGTGGGTGACGACTCGGCGGCATACTCGTTCAGCCAAAGCTAACGCTAAGGCTAGCCCACCGGAGCACACCTCCTCTGCGCCTCACGTGTCCAACAGGTTTGCTCTCCTCAGTGCTGCACCCGCTGAGAAACCTGAAAGAGCTCTGGTTATAGGAGACTCTATACTGAGACACGTGACATTAGCTAGACCTTTAGGGGCGCCAGCGGCAGTGGTTAGGTGTATCCCGGGAGCCAGAGCACCGGACATAGCAGGTAATCTTAGGGCTCTAGGACAGCACAGGTTCTCTAAGATAGTGGTACATGCTGGAGCTAATGATATACGCCTTCGTCAGTCAGAGGTTAGTAAGAGTAACTTTACAGAGGTGTTTAAATTAGCGAAGGCGATGTCCGATGAAGTAGTATGCTCTGGTCCCATCCCAATGAGACGTGGCGACATAGCTTACAGCAGGTTATGGTCGCTGAACCGCTGGATGTTCAGGTGGTGCTCCAAAAATAATGTGGGCTACATAGACAATTGGAAGACCTTTGAGGGCAAAGCTGGCCTGTTAGGGCGGGACGGTGTCCATCCCACTCGGGAAGGTGCTGCTCTCATTTCCTGTAGTATAGCTCATAGTCTCAGTAGAGGTCTAGTTAATCGGTGACAATCCAGAGCCCAGGCCAGGGAGCAGACAGACAGGTTAAACCAACCGTCTGCTAGCTGCATAGAGTCGTCACTCAGGGTTCACCTTATTGAGACTGTGTCTGTTCCCCGATCTAAGCAAAAATGTAGAAAGACCCAGAAAGTCTGTTTCAATAATCTAATTAACATAAAGTCCACAAACTCCGATCATACTGAATGCGCAGCCGGCACCTCTGATCTGAAGCTAGGATTGTTAAATATTAGATCTCTCACATCAAAAGCAGTTATTGTTAATGAAATTATCACAGATCAGGCGTTTGATATACTCTGTTTAACTGAAACATGGGTTAAACAGGACGAGTATGTAGCTCTAAATGAAGCTAGTCCTCCTGGATACAGCTACATACACCAGCCTCGGTTAACTGGTAGAGGAGGAGGCGTCGCAGTTATTCATAATGATAATCTGTCTATCGTACAAAAACACCGACACAAATTTAACTCATTTGAAATTCTCTATAGTAACATAAGTGTATTTAAGTATATTAAATCAGCTCAGTCGATTCCACTAATTATAATTTACAGACCTCCAGGGCCGTATTCTGAATTTCTTAGTGAATTTGCAGATTTCATCTCAGACCTGGTCATTTCTGTAGACAAAGTGTTAATTGCTGGAGATTTTAACATTCATTTTGAGAATCCAGAAGACCCTCTGAGAACAGCATTTATATCCATACTGGACTCCGTAGGTGTAAATCAGTGTGTAGTAGGACCCACTCATAAAGCAGGTCACACTTTAGATTTAGTAATATTCTTCGGATTAACTATAAGAAATGTGTTCACAATTCCACTGTCTGAAATTATCTCAGATCACTATCTTGTCTCCATTCAAGTGTCTCACAGTGATAATGTACGCACAGTACCGCGCTACCGTATTAAACGTACATTCACATCAACTACCACACAGAGTTTTATCAGTAATCTCCCAGAGTTACCAACTTCGATTAGGCCACCGTCTGACCCCACAGAACTCGATCAGGCGACTGAATATTTAGAGTCGACACTTCGTTGTACCTTAGATAATGTAGCTCCAGCTAAAAGAAAAATTATTAGAGATAAGAAACTCGCTCCCTGGTATAACGATCACACACGCACTTTAAAACACACTGCTCGGAAATTAGAGCGTAAATGGCGTCAAACTAAATTGTTGGTATTTCAAATAGCATGGAAAGAGAGCATCCTGAACTATAGGAAAGCTCTTAGTGTAGCTAGATCAACGTATCTCTCCACTCTTATAGACGAAAATAAAAATAATCCTAGATTTTTATTTAATACCGTAGCCAAATTAACCAGAAATAAGACCACTACAGAAATCTCCACAACAACATCATGCAATAGTGAGGACTTCATGAACTTTTTTAATAATAAAATTGTAAATATCAGGCATAAAATTGAGGCTTTGAAACCAAACAATGTAATTGATACTGATGTTAACCTAGCCATGTCAGATTCAAACCTAGAATACTTTACTCCTCTTGAAGAGAATGAACTAATTTCACTCATCTCTTCTGCAAATTCATCAACCTGTATATTAGATCCTATACCGACACATTTTCTTAAACAGATAGCACCAGTAATAACAGAACCGATGTTGAGAATAATTAATTCCTCACTCAGCATTGGTTATGTTCCAAAATCTTTTAAAGTAGCAGTTATTAAACCAATAATTAAGAAACCTGACCTCGACCCCTGTCAGCTGTCCAATTACAGGCCAATATCAAACCTCCCCTTTATCTCTAAGATTCTGGAAAAGATAGTAGCGGAGCAGCTATGCTCATATCTACATAGAAATGGCATACATGAACTGTATCAGTCAGGATTTAGGCCTCATCACAGCACAGAAACAGCACTCGTTAAAGTAGTAAATGACCTCCTATTGGCCTCTGATCAGGGTTGTGTAACTATGCTTGTATTACTCGACCTCAGTGCAGCTTTTGACACTATTGATCATGCTATTCTTCTTCACAGATTAGAAAATTTAGTAGGAATTAAGGGTACAACCCTCTCCTGGCTCAGATCCTATTTGACCGATCGTTATCAGTATGTAGACTTAAATGGTGATTATTCTGCATGTTCTCTAGTGGAGTTTGGCGTTCCGCAGGGTTCAGTTTTAGGCCCACTGCTTTTTTCCCTTTACATGCTTCCTCTGGGCAACATAATCCGTAAGCATGGTATTAGTTTTCATTGTTATGCTGACGACACACAGTTATATGTCTCAACAAAACCTGATGAGAAAAACCATCTTACTAAAGTTGAGCAATGTGTTCAGGACATAAGAAATTGGATGCTAATTAACTTCCTTCTGCTTAATCCGGATAAGACAGAAGTTCTAGTCATAGGACCGCATACAGCTAGAAGTAAAATCTTAGATCACACCGTAACTTTAGATGGCCTTTCTGTTCCGTCAAGTGCAACAGTAAAAGACCTCGGCGTGATTATAGATTCCAGCCTTTCATTTGAAGCTCATGTAGATAATATCACCAGGATAGCATTCTTTCACCTTAGAAATATCGCCAAAATAAGAAATATATTGTCGTTAAATGATGCAGAAAAACTAGTTCATGCTTTTATCACTTCTAGGTTTGACTATTGTAATGCCTTACTGTCTGGTTGTTCAGTTAGGTGCATAAACAAGCTTCAGCTAGTCCAAAATGCAGCAGCGAGAGTCCTCACTAGAACCAGAAGATATGAGCACATCACCCCTATCCTATCTTCACTGCATTGGCTCCCTGTGAAATTTCGCATTGATTTTAAAATACTACTCTTGACATATAAGGCATTAAATGGTCTCGCGCCGCAGTATCTGAGCGAACTGCTAGTGTCTTACGATCCGCCACGCCTACTTCGGTCAAAGGATGCAGGCTGCTTATCAGTACCGCGTATTATGAAAACTACAGCTGGGGGCAGAGCTTTTTCTTACAAAGCCCCAAAATTATGGAATAGTCTTCCAAATAGTGTTCGGGACTCAGACACAGTCTCAGTGTTTAAGTCTAGGCTAAAAACCTATTTATTTAGCCAAGCATTTTTATAAATAGATTTGCCATAAGGTAAAGGAGCAGATCTGGGGGACTCATGGACGTAGAGTATTATGGTGAACTGGTATGTTTAGATGCTGTCTTCCTCAGTCTCATTTGATCACTCAGGTTTGTTGACGGTGAGGTGATTGTTTGCTTTACATCTCAGGGAGCCCTCATGTTTGTGTTTCCTTCTGGCTCTCCCTTTTAGTTATGCTGTCATAGTTAGTCCTGCCGGAGTCCCTGCTTGCACTCTACAGTAAATATACATTCACATTAGACATTGTGACTGTGACCATACCTAATTGCAATCTCTCCACCTCTTCTCTTCCTCCCCCTCTTTCTCTTTCCTCTCTCCCCCTGTCTCCCCCTTTCACTCTTTCTCTCTCTCTCTCTCTGTCGAGCTACACATGTGGTTCCTGAGCTGCCAGTGATCCAGACTCCCTCTGCCCTCCGGACCTGTCTGATCCATCCTGGTGCCCGGTTTCTGGTTGGAGGTCTCATCGCATGGATGCCCCGTGTGTCTCTTTAGGATGCGTCTGGTGTCTGGGGATGATTCTCTATACTTAGAAGATGGTTCTGGCCTCGACTGGTGTGGTCAGCTGTTTCTCTGAGGACTTGACAATTCGATAGTTCAGGACTGGAACTTTCTACAAGTCTATCTGAGTCTCGAATAACTACTGGACTCCATTTTACATCAAGTATTATAACATCAATTAACATCAACTATTATAGCTGAACCTAACACTTAACACTGTATAAATGCAGATCATTTCCTGCTATCTGTTTCACCCAGATGAGGATGGGTTCCCTGTCGAGTCTGGTTCCTCTCAAGGTTTCTTCCTATTACCGTCTCAGGGAGTTTTTCCTTGCCACTGTCGCCCTCGGGCTTGCTCGCCAGGGAATATCTGAACATTTTGATTCATACATATTCACATTCCATACAAACTTAAATAATTCTTTTGATTGTGTAAAGCTGTTTTGAGACAATGTCAATTGTTAAAAGCGCTATACAAATAAAACTGAATTGAATTGAATTGAATAGGCAGGAGGGATGGCGTTGGTGTCGACGTCGGGGGCCTCAGACTCCGTGGAACACGTCCCAGCCTGGGCCCATAGGCAGAGTTCAGTGCAGGTCACCCCACCACTGGAGAATCCGGTTTTGGTTCCATGATATGAGGGGATCGCGCTGCAGCAGCCTGGGGTATCCGAGGATGATGGGAGGAGACAAGATGGGTGTGAGGTGGAGATGAATCTGTTCTTGGTGTTGGTCTATGGTGAGCGTGATAGGTCGGGTCTGGTGGGTGATAGGGCTGGATGAATGGGGCCGACGGTGGACAGAAGTGATTTGAACTGGCTGGGATAACGCCTCTATTTCTACCTCCAATTTTTTGGCATAAGCAGAGTCAATGAAGTTACCAGCGGCACCGGAGTCGATGAACGCGGTACTTCGAACCCGTTTGTTGTCAAATTGGAGGGTTACCTGGACCGTGAGGCATGAGATGGTGGTGTTGGTTGTGGAGGAGATGTGGAGGGGGCCCGGTGAGTCTCTCCTGGGACTCACGGGGGCTGCGCGTTTCCCGGACGAATTGGGCAGATCGCCCGGTTGTGCGCTGCTGACCCACAGTAGGCGCACAAACCCCCTCCATACCGTGGTTCGCGTTCCGCCACGGTCAGGGAGGCGCGTCCTAGTTGCATGGGTTCCCCGGCTCCGGTGTCAACCATGGCAGAAGGTGGAGATCCGACCGATCCAGTAGTAGTGTTGGTGAAGGCTGTATGTGATCATGGTGAGGTGTAGGAGAAGGTGAGTGCAGGCGGCAGGGTCCTCGGGCCTGGCTTTGGGCGAGAAAGAAGGTGCTGATCAATACGAAGTGCGAGCTGGATCAGCCCTTCCAGTGCGGCGGGAAGTTCTCGCCCGGCGAGCTCGTCTTTGATGCGTGAAGCCAGTCCCTCGTAGAAGGACGTCCGGAGCGCGGCATCTCCCCAGTTGGTCTGCACAGCGAGGGTCTGGAATTCAGCTGTATACCGGCTCACGGACGATCCTCCCTGCCTCAGGTGGTAGAGTTTAGAATCGGTCTCCACCTCGCCCGCTGGATGTTCGAAGGTGATTTTGAGTTGAGATTTTGAATTCGTTATAGGAATGGGCAGTGTCTGTGTCTGCCCGTAGAACTGCCATGGCCCACTGAGCTGCCTGCCCGGATAGCAGCGAGACCAGGAGAGCAATGCGTACCCGATCGGTGGAGTACTTGGTGGCGTTGAACTCAAACACCAGACCGAGCGCTGTCAAAAACACGCTACACTTCCCGTCCGTGCCATCCCATTTGTCTGGAAGTGCCAGAAATATGTCAGAAGGGGGGGAGGGGGGTTTGTGCGGCGCCGCGGCCACCGTGATGGGAGGCCGGCTAGCCGCGCCCTCAACAGCTGCACGGAGATCCGCGTTCTCCTGCCTGAGCTCCGCAACCTCGCGGCGCAGGGCCACCATGTCTTGGACACTCTGGCGCAGAGTAACAAGCTCTCCGGTTTGCTTGTTGATAAGCATGGCATGCTGATCTACCACGTCGCAGAGGCGCATATGATCCGCTGGGTTCACCGCGGAAGGCTCAGTCATTCTGTCACGAACTAACCTGAGATGACCAGAAGACGTAGCTTAGCGGTTAGCCCTTTGTTGCGTGAATGGTAAACCCAAACGCGGAAGAACACGAATAGGCAGGATAATCACAGTATTTGGTCTAATGACATTTCCGAAATGACATCGGGCGAACTCAATGACTGAGCATTGTGCTATGGTTTGTTTACTCCTTTTATACTTCCTGGTTCACGACCGCTTTACTAGTCCTAGTGCCGGTTGTGTACTGAGTGTGCATGACAGCTATAAATACTTTTCCCTTTGTTGAGAGACTTAGTTTTAACAACAACTGCACAACACAACTTCCTTTTCACTACTGGGAACAAGTGCGTTTGGAGCCTGTCGACAAACACATGCACATCCGAGAGTTTCAGTATTGTATATTTTGCCACATACCGTATTTAAAATCACTTTTTTGCTTGCAGCCTGATCAGGGGAAGCTAATCACCTTTTCAATTGCATACAAAGCAATTTGACTTTCACCTGTGATCCGATTGGGTCCTTGGCTCAGCATGAAAAGCTGAAGCATTTCAGCCACTTGCAACAGAAGCAAACAGCCAATTATGGGTGGCACAGAGTCGAAAGATCTCGGGCATAAAGTTGTGCACAGGAATAAGATACATCTGGTTGAAATCTAATACAGTTCACCATCCAAATAACACCATTCCTACAGTAAAGGATGTAGGTAGTAATACGTATACTGTAATGGTGGTGTTTCTCGGTAGAATAAACAGATGGATCAAAATACTATCAAATTCCTGAGGAAAATCTGTTGCTTTTGCCAAATAGTTGTTGTTGTTGTACTTATCTCATCCTATACTAAATGTGGGCATGTTTGAGTGTATATGGATGATCATGTGGACCGTCTCCTTTATCTGATCTCCTCTTCAGTTATTCATTCATTCATCTTCTATACCGCTTTATCCTGTATTTTAGGGTCGCAGGGACCTGGAGCCTATCCCAGGAGACTCTGGGCACGAGGCAGGGTACACCCTGGACAACTTGCCAATCCATCGCAGAGCACACACACACACACACACACACACACACACACACACACACACACACACTCATTCACACTATGGTCAATTTGGGAACGCCAATTAGCCTAATCTGCATGTCTTTGGACTGTGGGAGGAAACCGGAGTACCCGGAGGAAACCCACCAAGCACGGGGAGAACATGCAAACTCCATGCACACAGAGACGGGAATGGAGCCTGGCCGGCCATCGAACCCGGACCCTGGAGGTGCAAGGCGACAGTGCTAACCACTACACCACCGTGCCACCTCCTCTTCAGTTAGTTGGCTTATATGGTTTATATATACAGTGGTGTGAAAAACTATTTGCCCCCTTCCTGATTTCTTATTCTTTTGCATGTTTGTCACACTTAAATGTTTCTGCTCATCAAAAACCTTTAACTATTAGTCAAAGATAACATAATTGAACACAAAATGCAGAGATCTATCAGTCTGGTAAAGGTTATAAAGCCATTTCTAAAGCTTTGGGACTCCAGCGAACCACAGTGAGAGCCATTATCCACAAATGGCAAAAACATGGAACAGTGGTGAACCTTCCCAGGAGTGGCCGGCCGACCAAAATGACCCCAAGAGCGCAGAGACAACTCGTCCGAGAGGCCACAAAAGACCCCAGGACAACATCTAAAGAACTGCAGGCCTCACTTGCCACAATTAAGGTCAGTGTTCACGACTCTACCATAAGAACTGGGTAAAATTGGCCTGCATGGGCAAAAGGACCATAACTGGGCAAAAATGGCCTGCATGGCAGATTTCCAAGGCGCAAACCACTTTTAAGCAAAAAGAACATTAAGGCTCGTCTCAGTTTTGCTAAAAAACATCTCAATGTTTGCAAAGACTTTTGGGAAAATACCTTGTGGACCGACGAGACAAAAGATGAACTTTTTGGAAGGTGCGTGTCCCGTTATATCTGGCGTAAAAGTAACACAGCATGTCAGAAAAAGAACATCATACCAACAGTAAAATATGGTGGTGGTAGTGTGATGGTCTGGGGTTGTTTTGCTGCTTCAGGACCTGGAAGGCTTGCTGTGATAGATGGAACCATGAATTCTACTGTCTACCAAAAAATCCTGAAGGAGAATGTCCGGCCATCTGTTCGTCAACTCAAGCTGAAGCGATCTTGGGTGCTGCAGCAGGACAATGACCCAAAACACACCAGCAAATCCACCTCTGAATGGCTGAAGAAAAACAAAATGAAGACTTTGGAGTGGCCTAGTCAAAGTCCTGACCTGAATCCTATTGAGATGTTGTGGCATGACCTTAAAAAGGCGGTTCATGCTAGAAAACCCTCAAATAAAGCTGAATTACAACAATTCTGCAAAGATGAGTGGGCCAAAATTCCTCCAGAGCGCTGTAAAAGACTCATTGCAAGTTATCGCAAATGCTTGATTGCAGTTATTGCTGCTAAGGGTGGCCCAACCAGTTATTAGGTTCAGGGGGCAATTACTTTTTCACACATGGCCATGTAGGTTTGGATTTTTTTTAATAAAACCCCTCATTTAAAAACTGCATTTTGTGTTTACTTGTGTTATCTTTGACTAATGGTTAAATGTGTTTGATGATCAGAAACATTTTGTGTGACAAACATGCAAAAGAATAAGAAATCAGGAGGGGGCAAATAGTTTTTCACACAACTGTATAAGGCATACGATATACTGTACGTTTCAGAGGAGAGGAGGAATATATTGAAATAAGCCAAACTAACTGAAGCATTTAGCATAAAAGCCATTTACTAAAGGCCATCCTTTACTCTCTTTCTTCACTTATTTATTTATTTATTTTACTCCGCTTCATTTTTCACTCTTATGTTATAATTATGTGATATCTCGAATCTAAATTGCTGGCAAGCGACGCATGGTAAAGTTTGAGTAGCCTTGTTATTAAATTTATACATAGTTTTCTGTTTACTTTTAGTTGTTTATGCCCTGAGTGGTCCCACTTGTGTATGTCCCACTATGGACTCCACTAGACCTTTGAATGTGTACTGTAGTTTCTTCCAATAAGCTGTCAGCAGCAGATTCTTTATATCATACATATTTCCCACAGCCATCTAATCTCCTGGTGATCTGGAAGGAGTCAGAATTAATGGTAAGCAGGATACTGTGTATTAACTCGTGTATGTACTGTATCTAAGATGCACTAGATGGCACCATATACCTGATCTATACAAGTGCACTTTCATGTTCGAGTGTGTGGAGTAGGTACAACTGCACACGCACACACACACACACACACACACACACACATAAACAGACATTTCGTCTTTAGCATTCTCTCTCTCTCTCTCTCTCTATCTCTCTCTCGCTTAGTGATTAAGACAAAAACATTGTTTGTCATGTCAAAACATAGCTTGTCATGTTAACAAGAAACCACAAAGTATACACACCTCTGTCTTGAACATCAGAATGTCAGAAAAACGTCAAGTTACAGCTTTGCCTTTGATGTTTAAAAAGCATTGACACTGGAGACTCCTTCCATGCATTTTAAATGAAAAATACAGAAAACATATCAATGAGTCAACATCACTGTTACTACTGTATAGAAATTATACATTTATTAGAATGAGCACATTTATAATTTGTTTAGGACCGCCGAGACAAGTTTTTATACAATCACAATGAATATTTACATATTCCCACAAATATCCAGTAATTCCTAATGCTAATTAGTAGAATTTATACAACAATAAGTAATCTGATTGGATGAGAGGCATTCTACGAGTGCTGATATAGAGCATAAAAGCACTTGGATGTTTAACTACTGCATATGTATCACTCCACGTCACATATGTTCTACAATAGTTAATTACACTAACTCTCAGTCGCAGCATGGGTGAAAGTTGGTGTGTATGGTCCGCAGTACTGAAGAGAGAGCAGCTCCCTGCCAAAATCCATTTTCATAACCAGTTACCAAAGTACTTTCTGCATGAACAGTAATGACTTCTTACTGTCGTCCTTAAAAACTGCTTCTACATTGTTCCGAATTGCCTCTCAACCATCTAGCGAAGCTGATATTGTGGAATAATTGGAAATTATAGTGAATCTCGAAGGTTTCCCAGGACTGTCCTCCACCTCCATGGTTTATTCTCCTCACCTTAGTACTGGTAAGAATAAAACTACAATGTAAAAACTCCAACTAGATACTGTAAATGTTGATTGAATTAATATTGTATTGTTGGCCCAACTTCTTACAGTGGTATTTGTTGAGACAACAAGTTTTTATCAGATGGATAACAACACATTGTGTACCTGAAAACTTTGAAGATACAGACTGAATAAATGAAGAAATCGAGTTGAGACAGGAATTTACCTTCCCTGAGATGCAATCATGTGATTCATTAGATTGTTTTCATGTAAAACTCACTCGAACCAACTACATCAATGGGCTAAAATGGGAGACAACTTACTATTTTAAAGAATTGGGCTAAGTCAACCCTAGAAAAATACCATTTATTGTGGCCACAACCAATACTACTTGAGCTGACTTAAATATTTGAATTGTACAAGTTGATTCAACTTAAGATTTTGAACTGGGTACATGTTGTTTCAACTAAACAGCAATGTGAAATATTTTGTTTGGCCAGCAAATTTCTCTAAAAGTTGATTTAACATAAAACGTTTTTATGTTGAGGCCGCTTTTTTCTTTACTGTACTTTTTACTTTTACCCATGTTAAACTGATGGTTGCTAACTGTCAATCACCTGCTCCGCCCAATCATAGACCTACTACTTTAAAAACTCTTTACTCTTACTACTCTTTACTCTTAAAAACTCTTACTACTTTAACAGTGCATTACTGTAATTGAATTCACAGATTTCCCAAACATTATAAGGAAGTGTATAAATTCAGCATGATTTTAAGGATCGTTTAAACTCAGGGTTTCAGATGAGAAACAACAGGTCAGGAAATGTGGGAAGTTGAGGTTTGGATTTAACAACACAAACAGGGCAATTAACTGCCGGGAAAAAAGTGGGACGCTGTGAATAATGCAGAATAGGTGAACAGGAAGTACAGGCAGGAAGTACATTCTGAAATGCTTTGCACACTAAGGGGGAATTCATAACAAATTGTGTGTAATTTTCAAACTTTAAGAACATAAGCATTTCATGATGCATTTTATGTTAAATCCCATTCCACACCAATTGCATCACAGCTCATGCATATTGCCTGGATTACTAATTATAATATGCAAACATATATGACCACTGTATAGGCTCAAATAAGGATAGGAACTGAGATGAAATAAATCAAATAATCAAAATGTGTTTTGTTTTGTAATTAAATGTGAAATATTTGAATTTTTTTTTTCATTGATAATAACATTAAGATTTTGCATTAAGATTCTGTAAAGGTTTCATCTGACCCAAGACACATTTTAGGTGACCTAAAAGTTGGTGTAGTGCGAGGAAAATTTATATTACAAATGCTTTAGAATTAGTGAAAAATAACCCCAATTAATTAAATGTTAATTGTATTTACAGGTATATAGCGCTTTTAACAATGATCATAGTCTCAAAGCAGCTTCACAAAAATGAAAGAATATATTTTTTTTTAAAGAAAATATTTGGAAGTGTGTATGTGTGAGAAAAATGTGTCTAAATACAGTAATAATGAGATGAATGAATGAATGATGAATGAAATGTCTCTGATGAGCAAGCCAAGGGTGACGGCGACGGTGGCAAGGAAAAACTCCCTGAGATGGCATTAGGAAGAAACCTTGAGAGGAACCAGACTCAACAGGGAACCCATCCTCATTTGGGCGATAACAGATAGAAATGATATAACATCTTGTGTGTTGTGCAGCTGAAAATTCAATATGACAGAAGTTCTTTAAATTGTCATGAAGACCAGTTCAGCATAGGGACGAGTCAGTAGGTGCAGAGGGCAGATGAGGTCTGGATCACTGGAAGCACAGGAGCAGCATGTGTAGCTCCAACCATCATAAAGCTGAATCCAGCTGGAGCTGCTCCTTCTCTGGACGCCTCAGGAACCTCGCAGGGTCGGCCTTTGTCTACTGAAGCTGGCAAAATCTCCCGATGCCTCGGGATGGGTAGAGAAATACAGAACAGATGGGGAGAATTAGTGTAGTTGCCATTCGGTATAGGTGTACTGGAGTATGAGATTATGGGATGAGTTATGTGTATGCCAGATTAAAGAGATGCGTCTTGAGTCTACGTTTGAACTGAGAAACCGTGTCTGCTCCCCGAACACTGTCTGGAAGGCTATTCCAAAACTTTGCAGCTAAATATGAAAAAGCCCTACCCCCTTTTGTAGATTTTGAAATTCTGGGAACTACCAGAAGTCCGGAGTTTTGTGATCTTAAGGCGCGTGGTGGATTGTAGCGTATCAGAAGACTGGTTAGGTATGTGGGAGCTAAACCATTTAAGGCCTTGTATGTAAGTAATACTATTTTGTAATTTATTCTAAACTGAACAGGTAGCCAGTGCAGGGATGATAATATTGGGGTTATATGATCATATTTTCCGGATCTAGTGAGAACCCTGGCAGCTGCATTTTGGACTAACTGAAGCTTGTTTATTGAGGATGCAGGACAACCACCTAGTAATGCATTACAATAGTCCAGTCTGGAGGTCATGAATGCATGAACTAGCTTTTCTGCATCAGATACGGATAAGATGTTCCTAAGTTTAGCAAATATAATTAATCACAGAGATGATTTTTAAGGTAGAAAAAAAGTAAATAACAGAAGTGATTTTGTGCTTATGCGGGTGTGTGTGTGTGTGTGTGTGTGTGGTGGCTGTGCCAAGCTGAGCTGAAGAGAGATCGATGGGAAATGGTCATTTTAGACAGATTGATTGACACTGAGAGCACCAGCATCATCTCACAGCTTTATTGTTCTTATCATCCCCACCTCACCATCTTCTCTTTTACATTTTATTCCATCACGTGAGCACATAATGGCACTCGATCGCCTCTAATACGCCTTTCTTCACCCAATTTCCTTCACCCTTAGACTATTGTCTCTGCTGGTGGGTTATTTCTGCCATATTTTCTGTAAATGATGACGATTTTCTTGTCAGATCTGGAGTGTGTAACACACACTGCACGCTTGTGTGTCGGCTCAGGTTCGGCCGTTAGGCTGAGAAGGTGTAAGGAGAGACGCAGCAAAGATCAGTTGGGAGAGGTTGATTCAATCAAATCCGCGGTGTTGTATTAAATTAGTCAGGATCGCAGAAGTTTATTTGTCCATTAATGGAAACAGAAAACGGAATTTAAAAAAAATTACTTCTGAAACTTCTACACTTCTCTGCATTGAGTGCAGTCTGAAGTGTTTTTTTAATGTGAACTCTGTTATCATATGGGTTCTGTAGAGAACCCATATGATAACCCTTTATACATAATCTTGTAGACAACATGCTTGAACAAAGCCTCAGCAAAAATACACACAATTAAGAAATTCAGTAACTCTCATTTCCATTCTTGATGCTAAATGAACATTTGGAATAATAATACTCGTTAAAAAAGTGGAGATGGTTGTAAATTGCTTTATAATTAGTGACCACACCAGCTATAGATTCTTGTAAATCTGCAGTCTTTATTTTTTTGTGATGTGCCCCTGTTACACTAAAAGTTAAATTTTTTTCTCAAGCAGGTGTCTTAGGATGAGTGTACAACACTACACCAAGAATTATCTCAGATAATGTAACAACAGCATAATTAAGGAAAACACTAAAGCAAGCCGAACATCATTTTGGCATGCAAGCAGAGGAGGTAGCACTCAGTTATGAGAACGAATATGAAATATTTCACCCTTGAATAGATGCTTGGGAGAATTTGTAATATTGCTTGGTCTTGTAAAGTATATGCACAATTAAAAAAAAATCTAAACTTAAACTTTACCTGCTAATGCTAACACTTTTAGACAGTTACAAAACAAAGCTGTTTTAATAGATTTGTGGTTTGTCTGTTGCATCTTTATAATTCAATAAACCTTTGAAAAATGTTTACGCTGTAAATCTTCCCCCGGCCCAATTTCTTATATATATATTTTTTATGAGTTAACAGAGCTAACTTTAACACTTTTTACAGTCTAAACACTTTTTAGCCAAACTGAATCTATCTAATTTAGCTACATAGATATTTTTGCAATTGATTAAATAGATTTCTTTACAAATGATCTCTAATATTAGCTAGCTAAAAAAATTTGTCTTTAAATAATATCTAATAATAACAAGGTAGTTAGGAATTTTCCTCCATCATTAGTTAGCTAGATTTTTCAGATTTGTAATTTGTAAGTTACTAAAAACTAAAAAGTGTTTTTCAATAGTTTGAAAAGAATTGATAGTTTCAATCCTGTTTGAGTTTGTTTTAATTTTATTCCCTGTTTCTGAAGAGCTCAGTCTGAGTTTGTGTCTCCAGGTGACGTGGTTTAATTTCGCTGGTCCTCCATGCTGAGGCTCTATACAGTACATCCTTCTGTTGTGATTTCCACAGTTTTCCACATGCTGTCTCTGAGATTTATAAAATATGAATAATAAGTCACAAAATGTCTTTGTGTACACTGACGCAACACCACAGAGCTCACTTGAAGACATCACACTCATTTCACCATGCTGGATCATGATCATGGTCATGGCACACTGTGTAGTCTCCAGCCATCTGATTATATAAATATATATATATATATATATATATAATCATGATGAAATTCTCCTGCAATTAATGAATTAAATAATCATTTGTTCAAGATATTATTTTTCCACATGGAGGTTAGAAAAATCATAAAGTCATAAATGAAAACGTTTCTCTTTACACATAGCAGATGATTGCTCGGCACATAAAATTAACAAAGACTTTAATAAATTCAGCAAATCAAATTAGTAAATTGAAAGCATGATAAAACATTTAAAAAATCCAGAAAATGATACCAGAGACAAAGAGCAGCATTTTACTGTTATTTTTACAGTCCAGTAATTTTTTAACAGTATATTATGCTTATTGGCTCATAGAATATGACAATATAATACCTCATGATTTTACAGTAATTTTACAGCATATGCCAGCATCCTACTAGTTATTTACTAATAAACTAGTAACCTTCCCATCAGTCTCCAGCCTCACTCACAAACTAGAATTAGAGGACCAACAAGGTTAATTAACCCACGTGTTGATATGAAAAATGTGATATGCTAACATATATGCATTATAAACTAACACAAATGCTATAATTATTCTGAATATTTCTTTAATTGTATCGTACATTCAGTAACAGCCCCAATCAAAACAGTAAAGACAGTGAAGACGATGGTAAAGATGATGACAGACAGGCTGACATACAGTAGAGGGGAGGGGTTTCCTTCTATCCACTGGTTGCTTCAATCTCATAAAATTCACTTTGTCTTAGTAGTTTGACCTGTAATATTTCTCTTCCATAGATTTCACTTTGATTGTCAGAAATACAGAACAAACCACATCCTGTATTGGTTCAGTACAGAACATGTCTTTAAATGTCCAATTATGAGATGATTCTGTATTTTATGGGATGACACATTGGGCACACATGAATAAAAATTGGGTAAAATAGCATCGACAACTTTGTAACTAGGGGTCCATTCTTCGTACGTCGCTAACTCAGTTAGCTGGATTTGATTGTTGTGGATTTGTCCTGATCTTGGATTGTTTCGTTCTTCGATGCTCATCTCGCACTTGTTGTCATAGCAACATGTCCGTAAGCTTGAACCTGCTCGGTAATGGTGAGGTCACATCTGATTGGTTAAAGAGCGCTGACGCGGACTGACTCACGTGGGGATAGAAAAGTATCTTGCATATATACCCCTCTGCCATGGATAATCGCTATCAAATATTATATTAGAACATACATTCCTAGGTTTATTATTATAAAATATGATATTACTATTAGGATTGGCACCCTGTCCAGGGTGTACCCCGCCTAGTGCCCGAAGTCTCCTGGGATAGGCTCCAGGTCCCCCGCGACCCTGAACACAGGATTAAGTGGTATAGAAAATGAATGAATGAATGAATATTACTATTATAATAAACCCTTGGCATGAAACAGCCGTCAAGACCATTAATACAAATTCTTGTATAATGTTTATTTTGTAACATATTTATTGTTCAGGAGTTTGTCATGAATATGCAAATAAATATTTATATATGATAAAAATAAACAATTTTATAATGAAAAATTGGAAGGAATTATTTTTATTATAAAATAACCAATATAAAAGTATACATGTATTTGAAAAAAATCTATATATATATATTTTTTTTTTCATATACAACATTTATTTTCACATTGCATATTTTATTTTATTGTCTCGTGTAATTTGGAAACCATTGACCTATGAATTTAAGTTCTAATATAATCTTTAATAGTGATTATGTGGGGGGGGGGCAATCCATGGCATGGGGGCATTTCAGCGCATAACACGTTACAAAATTGAGCCGCTCTTTTGCCATTTCTTCAACCAATCGAAGGGCTTGTGATCTAATTTTATTATAAAATAAACAATATAAAAGTATACATGTTTTTGAAAAAAATATTAATATTTCTATTTTTCCATATACAACATATTTCTTTTCATATTGCTTATTTTATTTTATTTTCTCATGTAATTTGTAAATGTGCATATTTAGTTTTAATATAATATTTGATAGCGATTATGTGTGTGTGGTGGGTGGGGGGGGGGGGGATCCATGGCAGGGGGCATTTCAGCACATAACAGGTGTTACAAAGAAAAATTGAGCCGCTCTTTTGTCATTTCGTCAACCAATCAAAGGGCTTGTGATCAGTGTTTCTACTGTCGATGCATATCGTCTTTTAAACCAATGCACGAACGTCCAAAAATCCTAGACAACTCAATCCGGCCAGACTAATCAACAACAACAGGTGTGCTGGAAGAACCGACTTAGCCAGAGCGTAATTAGCACGATGATCTCATCTTAGATGTGTCGGTTCATCTCGGATGGGTCAAGCGACGTACGAAGAACGGACCCCTGGATGTAAAATAACATGAAAAAAGTGTTAAAAATAGTTTTTTTTAAAAAGCAGTGACAGCAGTGTACCACTGAGGTACAATTGCATCAAGAGCAGTATAATACTCAAACGAACATTGTAATGACAAGGTAACATACAGTAACATGTCCAACATTGTGATAATGAGGTAAAATTGCATTAACAGCAGTGTACCAATGAGGTCGGATAATATTGACAACAACGTAACGCTGAGATAAAATAGCATTGACAACAGTGTAGTGTTGAGGTAATTACATGAATAACAATGTAACACAGAGGTAAAATAGTATCGACCACAATATACTGTAATGCTGATGTAATCATGAACAACTATGTACTGCTGAGGTAAAATAGCTTAAACAACGCTGTAGATGATTATAAGACGTGTCTTGTAACATAGTCTTGAGAATTAACTGAGTGACGTACAGTATATGGGAGAGTAATATTACAGGTTAGACTAGTAAACAGGGTGATTTGTATGAGATACTGTAGAAGCATACAATCAGTGGACAGAAGGAAAACCCCCGTCTCCCACAGCCTGTCTGTCATGTTCTCTATCGAAACAGAGGACAAAGAAGTGCTGTCAGTGTTGCTATGATACACCGGACAGCAGCACGAGATTTAAAGATTGAAAACATACTGACCTGCAAGCGCAGTCTGCCAGCAATGTTTTTAATAAATAAATGAAATAAAAATACATTAAAAAAAAAACATTTCGAAATACAGTAAGGAATAGGAAATTGATTATCGATTTGGGGTGTTTGAATAACAAAGTCTATAAGCCAAGTGCACCATCTGCCATTGGGCTTTCTTTATAAGTCACTGAGGAATTTCTAACATTGGAAGAAAGTCACAGGAGGAGCAAAAGGCTGTGGAGCAGACATGGTGAGGGAGCACTCGCAAAGTTCCTTGACTGCCAGACATCTCCAGAGGCTGCTATGATATGTATAATAATCATATTGATTTTTAAACCCAAAGCTGGTTGATTAGATTAGGTTAGTTTAAATTAGATTAGATAACATTTTATTCCATCCTCCCCAGGGATTCAGCACCAGAGCACAAAATACAGCAATAGTCAAAACACAGAACAGAACTTGTGTAATCAGTTAAATCACTGTAATAGTTGATAGACACTGATTATTTTACTGCAAAACTTATTATGAAACAACTGAATAACAAGTAATATTTACTAGTTCATTTATAGTAATATACAGTATACTATATATATACAGTATATACTCAGCAAAAAACAAACAAACGTATTTGTATGAACACTAAAAGAGTCGACACCATAAGACATAAAGTAAAAATGTTTCCCAATGTGTCCCTGAATGAAGGGAGGCTCCAAATCAGTCAGTACCAGTCAGTATCTGGTGGCCACCAGCTGCTTGAAGTACTGCAGTGCATCTCCTCCTCATGGACTGGACCAGATTTGTCAGTTCTTGCTGTGAGATGGAGGGATTGTGTGTTCCTGGTGTGACTCGGGCAGTTGTTGTGGCCATCCTGTACCTGTCACGCAGGTGTGATATTCGGATGTACCCATCCTGTGAAGGTGTTGTTACACGTGGTCTTCCACTGCGAGGATGATCAGCTGTCCTTCCTGTCTCCCTGTAGCGCCGTCTTAGGCGTCTCACGGTGCGGACATGGCGATTTATTGCCCTATAGCCACATCAGCAGTCCTCATGCCTCCCTGCAGCATGCCTAATGCACGTTCACGCAGATGAGCAGCGACCCTGGGCGTCTTTCTTTGGGTGTTTTTCACAGTCGGTAGACGAGTCTCTTTAGTGTCCTGCGTTTTTACAACTGTGACCATAAATGCCTACTTTCTGTAACCTGTTAAGGTCTTAACGACCATTCCACAGGTGCATGTTAATTAATTGATTATGGTTAATTGAACATGCATGGATACCATTGTTTAAACCCTTTACAATGAAGATCTGTAAAGTTATTTGGATTTTTACAACATTTTGTTGAAATACACAGTCCTGAAAAAGGGGCGTTTCTTTTTTTGCTGAGTATATATACACACTACCGTTCAAAAATTTGGGGTCACTTTCTAACTCCATGATGGTTCCTGATGTTTATTTCTTTCTACATTGTAAAGTTTTGCTGAAGGCGTCCAAAAACTGCATGAATCTCCTTTGAACAGTTGATATTGAGATGTTTCTGCTACTTCTGCTCTGTAAAGACTTCATAACGCCTCTAATCTGAGCTGCTGTTAATTGGTCATTTTTCAGGCTGATAACTCTAAATGAACTTCTCGTCTGCAGCAGAGGGAGGTTTTGGTCTCGTCCTCCTGGGACGGCCTTCATGAGAGACAGTTTCATTATGGTGCTGGACGGATTTTGCAAATGCACTTGACACAATACTGTTCTTGCAGGAACTATTACAGAAAGGCCGACCTCTGTGTCTTACAATAACAACTAACTGGTGTTTTTCTTGTTGTTACATAATTACCTAATTCCATATGTGTTATTTTATAGTTTTGAAATCCCCAGTATTGTTGTAGAATGTAGAAAATAAATCACTAAAGAAAAACAAAGAAATTTGCAAGTGATCTAAAACTTTTGAACGGTAGTGTACATATACATACAGTACATACAGTACATACATACCATAGTCCAAACAGCTCATATACAGTAGGTAGTTATATGCATATGAACTACATATTTATTTAGTTAAATTTGCATGTTTGTTTGTTTTTACAGATGACTACTGCTGAGGTAGCACATGATTTTGCATATGATTTAAAATATTTCATAATACCAGATGTGTTTTACACATATGTAAAATTGCACTGTTTAAAGAGAATTCTTATATAAATAGGCCAATATAAAGAGAAATTATATACAGTATAAAAATGTTGTTTGCACTATATATGATATGATACACTATATACTGTATGATATTTGTCCTGTATGCTTCAAATGCTTCAAAATGCAAAACTTATCAGATTCAGGTTTGTATGTTTGTTTCCCTTAATACATATCTTCATTGTCCATTTCCGAGAGTTAGCAACCCTAAATATGATGCTGAGGTTAAATAACATTGAAAAGAGCGTAACATTGGGCTGAGGTAAAATAGTTTCAAGAACAACATAATTCTGAGGTAAAAAAAGAAATAAATAAATAAACAATATTAAATGGAGTTAATATAGTAGTTTTCCTGCAAATAAATCAGCTGAAACATTACGTACAGTACTTCTACTTCTAAATGTAGGTTGTAGTGTAATATGATCGCATTACAACAAAGTTATTATTTTAATTTTATTAAATACATTAAAAAATCGATGAGGCAACACACTTAAAACACTAAAAAGAAAAATGACCATGAAAGCACTTTTACACTTACAGCAGCAATATTACTGTTCAAAAGTGCTGCTGCTAGGAGACACTGCTGTCAATGTATGACTGGACACGCCCCCTGTTTTTAGTCGGTTACAGTATCCAGTTCTTAAATTACTGTAAATAAATAAATAAATAGGAAGTAACAAAGAATAAAAGGTATCTGAGTATATATTACAGGGCGTAGGTCTGCAGCTGTAAGCCTGGCGAGGTTTAACGCCTCCTCCACACTTTCACCTCACCTTCCTTTACTTTAAAGATGTTTTGGACATGCTGAAACGTCATGGTGTGCCCCTTTTTTTCCTTCTTCCCTCCTTTAACCCTTGTCCTTACCCATTTATCTTAATAAAATCGATCCTTGTTTCCCTAAGACCGCACCTCGTGTCCGTGGTGCCACCCGTGCGAAAAAGATCAAACCCACTTCAGAGACATTTGAAATTTGTTAAATTAAATAGGGAATCATTACATATCAACTCAACCTTGCATGTTTTAAACAATCTGTTTCTGTTATTATTATGTCATTTTTATGGCGACCCTGTTAATTAAATAGTTAATTAAGATTTCAGAATGGCGGCACGGTGGTGTAGTGGTTAGCACTGTCGCCTTGCACCTCCAGGGTCCGGGTTCGATTCCCCGGCCAGGCTCGATTCCCGTTTCTGTGTGCATGGAGTTTGCATGTTCTCTCCATGTGCTTGGTGGGTTTCCTCCGGGTACTCCGGTTTCCTCCCACAGTCCAAAGATATGCAGGTTAGGCTAATTGGCGTTCCTAAATTGCCCGTAGTGTGTGAGTGTGTGTATGTATGTGTGCCCTGCGATGGATTGGCACCCTGTCCAGGGTGTACCCCGCCTAGTGCCCGAAGTCTCCTGGGATAGGCTCCAGGTCCCCCGCGACCCTGAACACAGGATTAAGCGGTACAGAAAATGAATGAATGAATGAAAGATTTCAGAATGTACTGTAATGTGAATTTGATGACTCAACACTTTGGAGATTCAGGTTAATATATGAGATTTCTCCTTAAGTGAAATCTGGGTTTTTTTTTTGCTTATCATGAAAAGACTCCAAGAAAAGTGTTTTGTTGTCCAAATGAACACCACTCGATTTATACAAAATCATCCTGTAATACTGTAGTTTATCAAGTAAAACCCATCCACACATTTGTTCCACAGAGTGTCTACCTCCTGACATCATGCTGGCACCTGAAGACATAAAAGGTTAAAGACTGTGTTTTGTGAACCCCACAAAATAAATCTTATTAAGTGCCCAGTCGGATCTGAATCACTAAAAACTTTGTCACAAACGTAAAAATTTGTTTTTCCACAAAGTTTTTACTGAAGGAAAATGAAGGCAAGAGAAAAATGATGTAACCTACCAGGAGTGACGTTTTCCCAGGGTCTAGTTTTGACCTCTTGGCCTTCTACGTCTTCCTTTTCTCCAGAGTCTGCTCTAAGGTGAAAAGAGGAACACTGGCGCGGCACACAACCCTCCTCTCTATCTTTTCTCTGGTCTAAAGGCTGAAGGTCGCCTACACAGGACGTTTACAGCTGAATCATTTATCAGAATTCATCACGCTGTGTAGCATTACACATGAAGACATCAACTTGCACTGTTTTGCATTTACAAATACAATAATAGCAGTGGACTACATCAGGATAACCTACTGTAGCTAGCGGATACGTTAACATTAGAAAATCTACACATTTCAGATAATGCCTTTAACAGTACATAGTGATAGTATAACAATAACCAGTTAGATAACATAAAAATATATCTAGTATTTCATGTTGTGAAATAATAAGAGGTTCATAAGAGGGGCAACGTTCAGGTTTTGCAGTAGGAGATCCTCCTCCACAACATACCCCTCTTCTAGATTCTTCCAAAAGGGCAACTTTTCTTTGCTGAGCTGAGAATGGTTTCATTCTGCTATGTTGTAAACATGTATCATATAATCAATAATAAAGTTTATAAGAGAGTAATGGTCCATCCTGTGTTAGTCTCTCAATAACAACATCCACAAACGTTATTATGTCTCAGCATTTTTGCGCTGTCGTTTCGGTCAGTGTGAGTAGCTTTAAATGGGTACCTGACTGTATCGCACACTTCATAGTTCAAACTCTCACAGAGGATTAGAAAAGAGATCTTGTTGGTTGGTAAAGACAAAGTGTACGGTTTTGCATATATAAGCACTTCTCGATTTTTTACGATAGAAGAGGAGAAGTCATTATTGTTTTTCTTGCACACACGCTGTTTGCTTCGACCTGATCCAGCTGGTTTCTGTTTGCCTGTGCCTGAAAATAAGATAAAGCTGACACTGGCATTCTTAAATAAATCAAGGATTCAGTATCACAAACTACAACTGAGCCTTTAATGAAATTAGGCATTTAGTACACTGTAAAAAAACTTTCATGTAAAATTACAGTAAATTACTGGCAGCAGTTTTGCCAGTAAAATGCTGTTTTATTACAGTATCTGTACTGTAGAAATAGACTACAGTAAATTGCTGTATTTTGATATACAGTTTATTACTGTGATTTTGTACTGTTTACTGTATTTTACTGGTAAATAATTATTCGGACAACTTGTATTTTTAACAGCATTTAAAAATACATATATATTCTTTTAAGTCCTGCCCAATTCTTTCCCCCCCAATCTAGTCGTGTCCAATTGAACATCACCCGGGGTTCGAACCTGCGATCTCCGGATGATAGGGCGAGCGCTTTAACCTACTACGCCACTCGGACGCCCAGAAAATCAGCAAAAGTACTGAAGTTTTCATTAAAGTGTGTTGATTATCTAATTTACAGTTAAATACAGTATATTGTAGTGTATTAAACTGTAAATACATTATGCAGTATTTCGAAAAAACAAAATACGGAAACTGTAAAAAAAAAAAAAAAGTCAATTTGTTACAGTGTAGGATCTCTTGAACCAAACTATAAGCATGATACATATTCCCATATTGTGATGCTCAGTAATTATAATGGTGTTACTCATGTCTGGAAGCTGCATGGTCAAGTCTCCTGACCTTATTGCTTTATCCCAGTAACCTGGACTAATGAAACAGCATACTGTACTACTGAATTCATCCTTAGCAAAGAATGATTATGGTACTGTATTTGTCAGGATCGAACAGTCTACAGTACCATACATTAATATTATAATAACTTCAGATAGTAAATAATAATAATAATAATAATAATAATAATAATAATAATAATAATAAAATAATAACCTAGTTAAAATAACAGCTATTGCAGTAGAGGAATTCAGTGCAGGATACCTGCATGTACTAAATTGAATTACCTTGATATACTTTAGTACTATTTTAGCAATGAACTTTTCAATAACTACAAATTTCAATTTCAAAATCCTATTTCAACACAACTGCATTGTACTGAATTCCAACTCCATTGTACGGCATTGCACTTCACAAAACAAAACTGTACTGACAGCAGTGTAATGCTGATGTAAAATAACATTAACAACATTATAATGCTCAGGCTGTGAGATAATTCTCACACTTTAATGGTTTCTGTTGTCTCTTCCTTTTCTTACATATGTCCTATTTTTATTCCAAATGTTAATTAATACACCAAATTATCATATATTACAAAATGTGATGCTTTAGATAACTGTAGACCTCTGAGACCAGGGTTTTGGAAGGTAAATGAAAACAAATTTCAGCAGCTTTCAATGTTCTCCAGAAGTCCTTCTGTAACCTGGATGATGACCCAGAACCTGAAGTTCTCAGGAGAAGAACTCGGGATGCAACCACATGATCATCTGAACAAAATCTATTTAATGTAGTAATAACAAGTCAATCTTTTTGGTTTCATTTATCTTTATCTGGTAAGCTTTTCTAGCTTTATATAGCATATTATATAGCCACGTCTATGTTTTATACATAACCAGAGGACATGCCAACAAGGCAAAAATGACAAGTCATATAAGTGCATACAAGATACAGTACATGTCTTGGTATAATGAATGAATCTTTAGCTTTTTTCAATGTTGCTTAATAACTCCAGATACATACCTTTCCTTCACGCTATGAATTATAGAAACATTTTCTTTTTTAACCAACCCTTTCGCAGGTGCAGCAGCTGGAGCTGTGTTTTAATACTTCATTCACAGATCACATTATTTCTTTCTGTGATTGAGTTATCGATCTGTCTCTCATTTCCGTCCATCCTTGCCACGTTCCCTTCATTTCTTTCAGGGAAAAGTCATTACCCTCCCAGCGTACAGGTAAAGATGTTATGATGAAATTCGGATTGGTCATCTGAAATTATTAAATAGGGGGAAAAGTTCTGAAAAGTAAACTAAACCTTCATCCTTTTTTTTCCCTCTAGTTTTGTTCTGTGCTGTGTTTCAGTCAGCGAACTCAAATACACCACTTTAACTGGATTAGTTTAATGAGTGAACGAAGCAATTATTTTTTCACACAGGACCATTTTAAATAAAGGCACACTGCTTAGAAGGTGTTGATTAATTTTCTAGAACAGCAGCTCGAACAGCAGTCCATTGTGCTACAACGTGCTGCTCCTGTGCTAAGCCACTCCTTCACAAGGATTAGTTAGTGTTCTTTCTTATTTTAACATGTTGACCTAATCGTCTTTCTTGTTTCACTTAATTTATTCCAATAACACTTTGAACATATCCGTACATATTGCTTTGGATTTATTACTAAACTGCAGTTTTGAACACACGCACACACTCACACACACTCACACGCACACACACACACTTCACTGAGCCTCATTAGCACCAGCACACATTCCATAGTTGAGCCAGTAAGCATTTGCATTTCAATCCAACAAAAGAGCAAGGTGTCACGCAGTACAAAAGCGTTTAGTGTTTCTCTAATTAAACTCACTTTGTTCCACTTATTAGTGCATGAAGAAGCGTTTTCAGAGCTGTGGTACTTCTGGACATGGCCTATATAGTGAATATGTCCAGAGCGGACTGGATAGTCTTTATGCGGCCTAAAAAGTGAATACAATGAGTTGTGTGAGACACACACACACACACACACACAGGGAACCGATGAAGGTGTTTGTGTGGCCTAGATAGTAAATAGAGTGTTTGGATTTGGACACCCCCACAGGGGACTGATGAAGGTGTTCATGTGGCCTATTTAAATGAACTAGAGGGTTCTCCACCTGTGTGGAAATCCTGTAGAGCCTGCAGCCAAGCATAAGCTGTGACTGGAGCATGCGGTCAACTTGCTGCTGCTGCTCACGCTTATAGAATGACAAAAGAAAATTCTGTAAGCCTCCGAGTGGCGCAGTGGTAAAGTGCTCACCCTATCATGCGGAGATCGCTGGTTCGAACCCCGGGTGATGCTATTTTCCTCTCACAGCCGGAGGCACAGAGAGAGCTGATTGGCCGAGTTCTCTCAGGGCGGAGGGATGAGAGGTACTTGCACGGCTCTACAGCCAATCAGGGGTGTCTGTGAGCTCGCGCATGCGGAAGGGGCGGCTAGCGCTTTCCTCAGAATGTGTTACTCCGCACCTAATGGTGCGTGAGCGAGCAGTTCGAAAAGATGAGTTCGGCTGGCGTCACGCGGTTCGGAGGAAACACGTGATAGTCTTCGGCCCTCCCGACTGAGTGGTAGTGGTAGCCTTAATGTGGGAGCCCCCTAGTGACCGGGAGGAATTGGCCACGACTAAATTGTGGAGAAAATTGGAAAAAAAGAAAATTCGATGTTGATGACGCCTACTGTTACACTCAGGGTTAGGTGTTTCACCTGCCATGTGAAGGGCCCGGGTTCAATTCCCAGCCACTGGATGCAGTGCCGGTCCCAAGCCCAGATAAAATGGGAAGGTTGCGTCAGGAAGGGTATGGAGTAAAAACCTGCGCCAAGCTTGTATGTTCGGACAGGATATTCCGCTATGGCGACCCCTTGCCGGCAGCAGCCGAAAGACCAACAACATTGTCCCTCATCATCCTGGCTTCTATGTGGCCTATATAGTAAATATGGTCTTTGGTTTTGGACACACTCAGTGTGGACTGATAAAGGTGTTTATCTGTTCCATATAATGATTAATAATGATGATAATGCGTCCCATATAATGATCTGTGGATTGGGGTACTGACCGTGGACCTACTGTATGAGGATGTTCATGTGTTCTACTGTATATAGTGAATATTGTGCGAGGTTTTTGACACATAGGGCTGGTTCATGACTTTTCTGAAAAATCCCCATGCACAATCCCCATTAGAGTGGGACCCCCCCCCCCCTTCTCCTTTTCTGGATGGCAAATTTTACAAGCACATCCACCACGTCAAACAGAATTCGAGTCTTGCCTCTCCTTCAGTGAGTGTGTGTGATAAGCATCGGAGGCGATATGTCTCTGGATGCCTTTATGGTTGAATCCTGGATACACGCTCCAAGGCATATTCCCCAATTTTCCGAATCAGCAGATTGATCTTGCGGTGCAGAGCGTTCACTCACTACACAGGAAAGCTACAAAGCGAAGTCTCCTCCTGCAGGCTATCGCCTGTAGGATGTTTTCACACACACACACACACAGTCTGGTGAACACTTCCATTTGCGACCTGTTGACCCCATGACCCTGCACTCTAACCCCCAGCGTCCTGATTTATATAAGATTTTCACTATGTATAATAGATATGAGACTAAATTAAGTTCCTGAAATTCAGATGGACTTGATTAGTCTATTGCAATGTGTGCAACAGTGCTTTCTATCCTTTAATATCTCTCTCTCTCTTTTGCTGTCTGTCTCTCTCCTCCCTTTTTCTGCCAGCCAATCATAGGCAGCCTCTTTCCCTCTCTCTCTCTCTCTCTCTCTCTCTCTCTCTCTCGGTCTGAAGTGTGTGTGTGATTGTGTGTGTGTGTTAGTGTAGGAGTGTGTGTGATGCTGCAGTTCGGAGCACATCACTCTCATCTCACACACACTCTCTCACTCACTCACACACACACACAGTTCGTGTCTTTCCTCCTCCGCATGGTGCGTAAGTAACTGCTGTGTTCCTGCATATCACACTGATGCTGATGCTGAGTGTGCGTATGTATGTGTGTGTGTGTGTGTGTGTGTGTGTGTTACATCAGTGATCTTTCAGTTTAGTTTGATTCTTGATACAAGGTTTACACTAGGTTGTATTAAGCTTTATTTATATATATTTGTGTGTGTGTGTGTGTGTGTGTGTGTGTGTGTGTGTGTGTGTGTGTGTGTGTGCGTGAGAGCCATGTAGTAAAAATCCCTAGTGATTTAATTTGCCTTTTGCTTCACAGGAAGGTGTGTGTGTGTGTGTTCTGTACTACACATTAACACACCTACTTAAGGATTAAATTGTGTGCAAACTTTTAATGAGTCTGTTAAGTGTGTTAATGTGTGTGTTATGTGACAGTGATTTGGTGTGTGTTAGCTTTCGATCTTCGTTTAAATGATACACAGCGATATTTGACACATTAAATATTGTCAGTGTGCACGCTCCTGATTACAATAATAGGGCGCCTAGGAAGTGAACATCTGTAAGGGCTGCATGAAGGCAGCTGGGAACTAAGTGAACTTAATTTCTCGATGCTAAAATAGTATCTGACTTTAATCCTAATTTATAACTGTATTCATTTTGAATTTGCAGAAAAGTGTAAAAGGTTTAGCATGTGCTGTACTGATTAAAAAAAAAAAAAAAAAAGAGTGTAACTAAAATGCAAGATTTTATTTTGGAGTGTGATTCCATTATTATACAGTAGACTTCCAAAAGTTTTAATATTTTCTACACGAATGTTCATACTTCTATAACATAAAAGTAAATATAAAAGTAAATGATTCTGTTCCTGTTTACACATCATTGCAAACGTCGGTGTGTGTTTTTGTATTTGTTTTCCTCTTAAACATATTGCTCATGTACATTTCATTAGGTGATGTAACGGTCCATGATGAAAGGATTCTCTCGGTTACTGATAATCACTTTTCTGAAAATGACCCGAGGAACATTCACGCTGCTTCACACACTGCTTGACTGGAGTTGATGCCAGAGAGAGACAGAGAGAGAGAGAAAAAAAGAGAGAGGGAGAGACGGAAAGGGCTTTGTTCCATCTTGAGTATCACTTCTATAAATATTACTATAAAATATTTCTTAAACAAACAAACCAAAAATAACCAGGCAGATTTGACTCATAATATACAAATATAATCATTTAATAAACACATTTTTGTTAATGGTACGTACAGTACAGTATACACAGTATATGGTGGTTCAGTGGATGGTTTATCACCTGCCGTGCTGAAGGCCTGAGTTTGGATCCCAGCCAGCGCCCCACACACAGTCACTGGGGTATCAGGACACCCCTAGTGCTGTTCACAAGCACAGATCAAATTGGAACTGATGGAGAAACCTGTGCCAAAAACAAAATGTGTAAAATGGAGTATCTGCTGTGACGACCTCTGATGAAAGCGGCCGCGCAAATAACGTCAACACGACTGATAGCATTTCATTCTGACAGAATGCATGTGAATTTGGACGTTTAATTTCATTCTTGAGTAGCTGAGTTTATATCTAATGTAAGTGTAGTCCAAGATCTGTCAAAATCCCCTACAGCCAAGAAAACCTCACCATTATTCACCTGTTTTTGTCCGTCATGTTACGTTTAAAATTGATGATTGAACTACTAGATCTGTCCACTGTCCTTCGAGACACAACACACACACACACACACACACACACGAGAAAGAATGTAATGAAACAAAGAGAGAGGGGAATGCATGCGAAAGTCCACATAGTCAAAAGTAAACCTGCCCTCAAGATATCTTTGCAAATTTTTGATAAGTCTGTTAATTTGCACAAATTTCTACAATTTTTAATCACCTGCTCCGACATCAGGCCCATATTTTGGTTCAGAAGAAATTACCTGTTGATTTCACATTCAAGATTCAAGATTTTTTTCTTTGTCACCTACATGGTTGCTCAAGTACAGCAGTAGAGAAATGTGATTGCGACAAACTCCAGACTGTGCAGATAAAAAAAAAAAAAAAACACTTAAAAAACACTCTAATAAGAATATAAGAATATTCAACAGACAATAAGTCATATTCTGTGATATGTGCAATAAAATGACTATCCAGTCGTAGCGGAGCTGCCGTGATAGACAATGGAACGCCATTTTGGAAAAGCGTGATATTAATTATATTGATATTAAATATATTAGAATATTAAAATTAATTTATATTAATGCTATTAGCACATGCTGTTAATTTGTATGAATAAATAATAATAAACAAATCTCTATGCTGCCCTTATAATCACTGCCCTCTTCAATTTATTATTACAAAACTGACACTCTGAGGCTCTTTCCCTTCTACATCAGGATAATCCTAATAATAAAAAGAAATAAAATAGCAGCACAGAGTATTGTTAAAAGAAAAGAGACTACCAGAGCTGTAAGAAATTTGCAATAATCAGGCAGTGCCAGGAAGTCTAGAGCAGCTGATGACAGGAACATTGTTAAAGCTGTGAGGGGAAGAAAATAACCCAAAAATAACTTTAAAGAAGACAATGTAGTGCAGGAGTAGAAGTGTTCGTATTCACCGTTTGCAGATACAGAATGTAGCAATGGCTTACAGATGTTTGATAAAGACAAATGTTTATTAATGTGATATACTGTAAAGAGTGTGGCGTGTGTAATGGAGAGAGAGAGAGAGAGACAGAATGCAAACGAGTCTAACCACACCACTTCATCTGTGAAACATGGTGGCGGTAGTGTCTTAGGCATGCATGACTGCTTGAGGAGCTGGCTAGGGAAGTGAAGTAAGTGTGTGTGTGTGTGTGTGTGTGTGTGTGTGTGTATGTGCGTGCGTGCATGTGTGTGTGTGTGTGTGTGTGTGTGTATGCATCCTCCTATGTTTGAAAGAAAACTTTTTGGGGCTGGGTTATCAAACTGGATACACAAGAAATGTAAAAAGATATATATTAATATATCCTTGCTCGACTGTGAACCCCAAATGATTTGGCTTGTTACATTCAAGTTTAAGTCACTTCAGTCACAATTTCAGTCACATATCAATTGAATAAAAATTCCGGGAAAAATCGTGAAGTTGAGTAGTTAAATAATTTTACCTATAATTTTACTGCTATTGAGTAACCTTGTGAACCACTGTAAGGATATATTTAATGATGCAAACTTTTGTAAGTTGCTCTGGATAAGAGTCCCTGCCAAATGACCAAATGTAAATGTAAATACATTAAGCCATTAAGTTAGGGAATAAAAAGTTATGGAACTTTTATAAAAGCAGAAAGCATTACTGTATGTCTCTGATAGTCAAGCTGATAAACTGCAGTTGCCAAGCTGCATTATTGGAATTAATGCACACTGTGGACAGTTCCTGTTTTTTTTATTTATTATTTTTTATTTTTTATTTATCTATTTATTTATGAGCTTTGCTGAACATAAACCAGCTGTGCTGTGATTGTGCTTACTAATATTCAATTCAATATAAATACATTTTTCTAATTTATTTGCATAGTGCAAATTGTTGCAAAGCAGCTATATGAATTTTCTTTTTAAATGAGAGCCTATATAAGCCTGTGATATAAGCCTGTGATTTGAATTACAGCCAGATGCTGTGAGTATCATGTATCATGAAGTATTTTGTTGTGCATGTTCATGTCACTTACAAAAAGCCACTTCGAAAAGCATTTTGTGCCATGTTTCCTCTCATATACCTGCTGGTTGCACTAGGGGCATTCCTCAAGGCTCAGTACTCAGTCCGCACAGATTCATGATAACTCGCAGTTCTTTGACATCGTGTGGGTTGGAGGTTGAGTAGCCTTGTTCAGGGAACAGCATTTGATCTCCACGTATCTTATTTGACTTATTGTAAATAGGCTCAGGATGAATGAAGTCTGATTTACATCCTCCTCCTGGCTCACTTTCCAAACAGCAATACGTAAAAAAAAAAAAAAAATTGACATGTGACCGGCAAGGGATATGGAAATGTTGTGTTTAACCCTTTCCCGAAGCTATGCACGCATACTTAGGCTGATTTGCATTTTAATACACAAACATACACACACACATAAACACGTGCACATACAGTACACACGCACACACAAACACACAGCCATCCACTCATATACACACACATCCACGCTCTAAGAGAACAGCAATTTACTTGCCAAATAAATCACATGAGATACTTCGGAATCTTAAACTGAAGCGATAACAAGTGTGTGTGTGTGTGTGTGTTATTGACTGTCAGCATTCCCACGGGGTTCAGGAGCTCCAGGTGACGCTAATTAGCTGATCTCGCTAACGTCTGCGATAAACACACAGGTTTATAAAAGGGCATGTGGGGAGTCCTGATCAAGTGTACCTGCCTGATTTAGTTTAGGCCCAGGAGGATGGTTACTTTACCAGGTGTGTGTGGGTGAGAGAGACAGAGAGAGAAAGAGAGAAAAATAGAAAAAGAGCAAGATAGAGAGAGGGAGATGTGGTAAATATTCTCCATTGGCTTTGTCTCAAATCGCACACGATATTAGCATACATGTTGTGCGGTTTGTAACACAACCACAGACAATCATCTTTTTTTTTTTCAGTCCGGTGCTAGACAATTAATGCTTGTCAGCTGAATTTTGACCGCTGCTAATGCTTTGACAGATAACATTCTTATGCCCAGGTACTAATGATTCCTATATAAACCAGCAGTTTTAGCAAGAAACAGCTAATCCTTGGTGGCTAAGAGTTGACAGCTTGATAGCTAACGCTTAACAGCGTACCTGACAGCTAGTAGTTGACATCTGTTTTTGACAGATAGTGAGATAACACTTGCTGTCTTGTCTGTTCAACATCATGTTTGCACACATGGTGACTAACAACCTCCTTCTAATTTTTAAATGCTAACGAGAACGTGATGGGGACAAGCTAGCTTTTTAGCTCATGGCTAACAGTTGACAATTGACAGTGTAATTGCAATTGTGCTATTTTGCCTCACCTTTGACACAAGTATGCAGTTTGGAACTGGGTAATCTGTGTGTGTGTGTGTGTGTGTGTGTGTGTGTGTGTGTGTTCTGAATTAAAGTTTTCGCTCATGCTAACCCATGGATGGAGATGTCTCACCATTACCGTATGCCTGAAGCCTTGTGGACACTACCCAGCATGCCTTGCAGCCAGCCGCTGGCACTGACAGTTACCACGCAGAGCTAAATAATTTGGGGAACGAATCGAAAGGCCTCACACCCGCACATGCACACACATATACACTCTATCTATCTGTCTGTCTGTCTGCCTGTCTCTTTGCTTCCCAACCTTCTATTTATTTTTCTTTGTCTATACAATTTTTTTTTCTTTCATTGTTGTTGTGGCATAAGAGGAATAAAACATTCAGCAAACCAGCTTTTGTGGGAAAACAATCGTTTGGTTCTGGTCTGCTTCATAACACCATCCTGTCACTGATGATTTTCCTCCAGCAGTGTGACACAGAGTGCTTTATTCCCTATTTGAGGCAGACTAAACCCAGAGCAGGGGGCAGATCACGGCCGCACTCTCACACTCCTTTACTGTATGTACTGAGTTCACCTGAGTGCGAGTGTGAATGTGTGTGAGTCACTCGGGAAAACTGAATCTGCAGTAAAGAGACGGCTGACTCTGGACTGTTTCTCACTCATCTTCTGCGAACGGGGATAAAAACTACGTGACACAAATCATAATGTCCTGGTTTAAAGAGAATTCAAATCTAATGCACACAAACCTTTCCAGAGTTAAGCTTTGGAGATGTGTGTGTATGTGTGTGTGTGCGCGTGTTTAAAAAGATGACTTTGCGACTTTTAACGACAATCTGCGAGGCCAGAAAACATGTGTCATCATGATTTATTCAGTCATTTGCCGAGCGCCGAGCCGAGCATTGTGAGTAACTGAGTTCACGGCGGCGTCCTGGTGTCACGGATGCTGGCTTTTTTCAGCGCTCACGGTCACCGCCACAAAGAGAAGATACCAGAGCTGAAAACACCATTATCGATGTGCTAATGTAGCATGCTAATCTGCTAATTAGCAATTAGAGTATTATCAGAGGACACAGAGACACTAAACCCATGCAACCTCCTGCTCTGTGTTGCAGAGAACTGAGCTTTATCGTAACGCTTTATTTAATTACACGCTCAAACGCTGTGTGCAGTGCATTATGGATAATCACATGACCACTAAGTCGAGAATGAAAGACACATTTTGTCACAGGTTAAGCCTTGATGAATAAGCACACGTGTAGATTATGGAGTGTGCAAATATACACAGGGTTAAAGTTGTGTGTTAATTGCCCCCTGGAGGTTTACACACACACATATATATATATATATTTATATATATATATATATATATACACACAGTATACTGTATATATATATTGTGGCGTGGGCGGGCCGGCGGCAGACGACCGTCATGCTTTGCGGGGGTTTTCTCTGTCTCTACCATGAGAGAGAGGGGTGTTTGTGTTAATGGCTTCGGCCAAGTTGGGTGCGTGTATGTGTGTGTGCTTGACCTGTGTATGTGTGCTTGTGCTGTGATAATAAACTACTCCTCAGCCATTTGCATTGGGGAGCAAGTAAGCTCACTCGTACTCCAAGATCCCTGCTTAGTGTTGAAAAACGCTACATTGGTGTCAGAAGTGGGATGGAGAAATTAGAGTTCGAGCGAACGGCGGAGGACCTGCGAAAGATTCAGGAGGGCCGCCGAGTTGCAGCACGACTCCGGAAGAAGCATCTCCCGGATGGAGCAAGTGCCAGCAAAACGGCACGACAGAAATGGAGCGGCGAGATGAGGATCCCGGAACTGGATCTCGGAGCGGAGCCCAACGGTGACGCTGCGCAAGTGTCGGAGCAAGCTACAGCTCCGTGCCGGCGATGTGCGCTGCAGCTGCATCTTCCTTCCTATAACGGCGCCGTCGAGCCCTACGCGTTCTTCGCCCAAGTGGAGCTAGCCGCCGACTTCGCAGGCTGGTCTCCGGCGGAAACGGCCGTAAGGGTTGCACTCTCGCTGAAGGGCGCCGCGCTCCGGGCACTGGAAGACCTCCGGGCCGATGAGCGGAAAGACTGGGCAAAGCTTCGCGAGTCGCTTCACCTCCGGTTCGGCGCCGGTGATCGTCAAGAAGCAGCGTGCGAGGAGCTGGCAGTCCGCGAACGGCGCGCATCTGAGCCACTGGGCGCGTTCGCCATGGATTTAAGAGGCCTGGCGTGCCGGGGCTATCCAGAGTGTGAGCCGGCTAAGCAGGAAGAGCTAGCGTATCGCGCTTTTCTTCGTGGACTCCGACCGCCGCGGCTCCGTGAGCACACCAGGTTGGCAGCACCAGCTTCCCTCACCGAGGCGCTACGCGCAGCACAGCGCGCTGAACCCATAACTGCGGTGCATCACGGCGAAAGGGCCGAGCGATCGCCCGCAGCTCGGGGGCACTCGGTAGGTGAATCTAGCCGGGGACAGGGCTACCCGTCACGGCTAGACAGCGGAAAAGTCTCTGGGGTTTTTCCTGGGACTGAGGGACAGCGTACCCCAGCAGCCGTCGGACGAGCGCCGGTGGTCGTGCCAGGTGAACCTCCGGGCAGCAAATCGCGTCGAAGGAAAGAGCGCGTGTGCCGAGTTACTCCCTCGCCGAGAGCATCGCCCGCAGTCATTTCACCTGCGCCGCCGCTGGTAAAGAAGGGCCCCACCCAGCGCTCGCGGGCACCGCTGCGGGACTTTCGGGTGGGGGCACCTGTGGAGCGTGTGGGCGTGGACACTCACAGCCAGGAGCGAGGCTTTGCTGCTGGTGAGCAGGTGTGGGTGCGTTCCGGAAGGAAGAGAGGGCGTTCACCCAAGCTCACGTCTCACTGGGTGGGCCCCTGTACGGTACTAGCTCAGCTCGCCAAGTTCATCTACCGGGTGTGGTTGGCGGGGCGGGCGCGAGTGTTGCTCCACCCAGACCGTCTTGCGCCTTACCAGCCGCACGCCGGCGAGACATCGAACTCTGCGGAGGCCGAACCGCCTCCGGGACAATGTGCACTACAACAGGACCCCGTGAACGCCGACCGCCTTCACGCCTCCAAGACTGAGAGTCATGGTGACCGGGGACGGTCACAGCTCGGGTGGGGGCAGTGTGGCGTGGGCGGGCCGGCGGCAGACGACCGTCATGCTTTGCGGGGGTTTTCTCTGTCTCTACCATGAGAGAGAGGGGTGTTTGTGTTAATGGCTTCGGCCAAGTTGGGTGCGTGTATGTGTGTGTGCTTGACCTGTGTATGTGTGCTTGTGCTGTGATAATAAACTACTCCTCAGCCATTTGCATTGGGGAGCAAGTAAGCTCACTCGTACTCCAAGATCCCTGCTTAGTGTTGAAAAACGCTACAATATATACAGTGGTGTGAAAAACTATTTGCCCCCTTCCTGATTTCTTATTCTTTTGCATGTTTGTCACACTTAAATGTTTCTGCTCATCAAAAACAGTTAACTATTAGTCAAAGATAACATAATTGAACACAAAATGCAGTTTTTAAATGAAGGTTTACGTTATTAAGGGAGAAAAAAAACTCCAAATCTACATGGCCCTGTGTGAAAAAGTGATTGCCCCCCTTGTTAAAAAATAACGTAACTGTGGTTTATCACACCTGAGTTCAATTTCTGTAGTCACCCCCAGGCCTGATTACTGCCACACCTGTTTCAATCAAGAAATCACTTAAATAGGAGCTACCTGACACAGAGAAGTAGACCAAAAGCACCTCAAAAGCTAGACTTCATGCCAAGATCCAAAGAAATTCAGGAACAAATGAGAACAAAAGTAATTGAGATCTATCAGTCTGGTAAAGGTTATAAAGCCATTTCTAAAGCTTTGGGACTCCAGCGAACCACAGTGAGAGCCATTATCCACAAATGGCAAAAACATGGAACAGTGGTGAACCTTCCCAGGAGTGGCCGGCCGACCAAAATTACCCCAAGAGCGCAGAGACGACTCATCCGAGAGGCCACAAAAGACCCCAGGACGACATCTAAAGAACTGCAGGCCTCACTTGCCTCAATTAAGGTCAGTGTTCACGACTCCACCATAAGAAAGAGACTGGGCAAAAACGGCCTGCATGGCAGATTTCCAAGGCGCAAACCACTTTTAAGTAAAAAGAACATTAAGGCTCGTCTCAGTTTTGCAAAAAAACATCTCAATGATTGCCAAGACTTTTGGGAAAATACCTTGTGGACCGACGAGACAAAAGTTGAACTTTTTGGAAGGTGCGTGTCCCGTTACATCTGGCGTAAAAGTAACACAGCATTTCAGAAAAAGAACATCATACCAACAGTAAAATATGGTGGTGGTAGTGTGATGGTCTGGGGTTGTTTTGCTGCTTCAGGACCTGGAAGGCTTGCTGTGATAGATGGAACCATGAATTCTACTGTCTACCAAAAAATCCTGAAGGAGAATGTCCGGCCATCTGTTCGTCAACTCAAGCTGAAGCGATCTTGGGTGCTGCAGCAGGACAATGACCCAAAACACACCAGCAAATCCACTTCTGAATGGCTGAAGAAAAACAAAATGAAGACTTTGGAGTGGCCTAGTCAAAGTCCTGACCTGAATCCTATTGAGATGTTGTGGCATGACCTTAAAAAGGCGGTTCATGCTAGAAAACCCTCAAATAAAGCTGAATTACAACAATTCTGCGAAGATGAGTGGGCCAAAATTCCTCCAGAGCGCTGTAAAAGACTCGTTGCAAGTTATCGCAAACGCTTGATTGCAGTTATTGCTGCTAAGGGTGGCCCAACCAGTTATTAGGTTCAGGGGGCAATTACTTTTTCACACAGGGCCATGTAGGTTTGGATTTTTTTTCTCCCTAAATAATAAAACCCCTCATTTAAAAACTGCATTTTGTGTGTACTTGTGTTATCTTTGACTAATAGTTAAATGTGTTTGATGATCAGAAACATTTTGTGTGACAAACATGCAAAAGAATAAGAAATCAGGAGGGGGGCAAATAGTTTTTCACACCACTGTATATATATATATATATATATATATATATATATATATATATATAGATATAGAGATACAATATACACAGTATATGTTGATTTTTTTTACCCTCTGCTGCCATGGCATAGATTTAGCAAACATATTTAGCAAATCCGAGTGTACTGTAGATCAGGACCGACATATTATATGACTGAGGCTGTACCTAAAATAAGATTTGATAAAAATTTCAATGAGCAGAAGGGACAGTAGCGGGTTAAGTGTATTTATTAATGAATATGCACATATAACATGTACACACACACACACACACACACACACACACATACACACACACACACACACACACCAATCAAACATAACACCATGACTACCACCCAATACTGAGAAAATCCCCTTTGGCCACTAAAACAGTGATGTTCTGACATCTGTCAATTCAATTCAATAAAATTTTATTTGTATAGCGCTTTTAACAATTGTCATTGTCGCAAAGCAGATTTACACAATCAAAAGAATTATTTAAGTTTGTATGGAATGTGAATGTGTATGAATCAAAATGTTCAGATATTCCCTGGTGAGCAAGCCGAGGGCGACAGTGGCAAGGAAAAACTCCCTGAGATGGTAATAGGAAGAAACCTTGAGAGGAACCAGACTCAACAGGGAACCCATCCTCATCTGGGTGAAACAGATAGCAGGAAATCATCTGCATTTATTCTGTGTTAGGTGGCAGGCAGTTCAGCTATAATAGTTGATGTTAATTGATGTTGATATGGAGTCCAGGTAGTTATTGGAGTCTCAAGAAGTTCCAGTCCCAGCAACTGCAGCCAAGTCACATCCTCAGAGAAACATCTGTCAACACCAGTCGAGGCCAGAACCATCTTCATGGTCTATGGGAACCAGCATTAACCTACAGAGCTACAGTATAGTAACTCTTCATTGGACTTTACTACCGGCCTTCAGTGAGCCTTGGCCTCCTATATGACACTTGAACCGGTTCACTGGTTTTCATTCCTTGGACCACTGCAGCCTAGTAACATCCCACAAGAACTCTAGTTTTGGACTTGCTCTGACTCAGTCCTTTAGCCATCGCAATTTGTCCCTTGTCACAGTAGTTACAGTTACACTATTTCATCACAGTGGCACCTGGAAGTGGCTGTAGTGGTCAGAGCAACTCTAAAACTGTAGCCCTTGAGGGATGCTCCCCGCCTGCAGTGATCAGGACACACCAAAAGAGCTCCAAGCCGCGACGGGATCATGGACATCCAATGCTCACTGATGTGCATGGGGAGTGAAGGCTGGCCCAGGTATCAAATTTTAATTTAATTTATCTCATACACAGTCATAACCAGTATGATATGCAGTGAAATGCTTATGCGACCGCTCGTGACCCTAAAATAATATTAATTAATTATGGAATAAAATAAGAAATAGAAAAGGTAGTGTGATCCAGTAGAATATATACTATATATAATGCATATAATAGAATATATTGTATATATGATATACGGTTGACTGATTCGGATAAATTTATCCAACACAACTCTGTCTCTTTGCGTTAATAAATGTTGATATGTCAATTCATTAAGTTTTAATTTTTATTATGAAGTGCAGAAAAAGATGCACTAGGGAACATAACCTATAGTAGTATATTAGAGTATATGATGAACAACAATTTTTTTTTTTTTTTTTTTTTACAAAAATCCTCTGTGCAAATGTGTGAATGTGAGTGTTTGTGTTTTAAAGATTTCTCCACCTCCTGAATTGCGTTTACACGTAGTTCTATCACCACCACATTAATTTCCATTCCGCTTTTGTTCACGAGGTCTTGCTCTGATAAACATCCTCTATGAGGAAAATTTTTGAATCAAGGACGTTTATTAAAGTCATTTTTCTTCACGCTTAAAACGATCGTTATAGCATTATGCCCTCTCCGTGGGAGGCTGAATGCTTTTCATTGATTGACTGTCTCGAAAGCCCCCAAATAGAAAACCGCTCTGACCTGCTCTGGTCACTCGTCCCCTTCCTCCTGCTCTAGTGCACACTTTGGAGTGAGCTTAGCTTAGCTTCAGTCCTGCTTTTAATGCTCTATCGCTCTGTTTCTGGGTCAAATATTTTGAAAGTTGTTGCTTTGTTTTGTTATTTTAGCCAGCTATTAAGCAAATTATGTATTTAGCAAAAAACAGCTGAATAATATAAAAAAAAATAGCAAATTATGTATCTGATTAGCATGCAAAGTATTTGGTATAGTAACTGATTAAAAGTATAGCAGACTTAGCATGCTAGCACATTAACAGAGAACCACGTCTATACATAATTTAATTATTAGTAAGATAGCTAATGAGCTAGCCACTGAGAGCAAAAGCAGCTTAGCACAGTTGCTAGTAAAAAAATATAGCATACGTACAGCTAGGTAATTAGCTAGAGAAGCTAATGTTATATACTGTACTAGATAATATGAAGGAAGAAGACAACCTTAGGACATTTAATCATCTTTAAATAGGGTGCACTTTTTCCATTTTATATCCAGTATGCTACAATACAGATTCTAAAACCATGGTTTAGCTTAGCAAGCTAGCAAATTAGGCATGTACTAGATTAAAGATGGGAAAACAATAGAATGATGGCTATGATGATTTGATGGTTTATTTAAATCAATGTTTCATTTGTTTAACTTGTTAACATGTCAGGTGTTGAACGTGCTTCAGTAAAATAAGCGATTAATGTGGCTACTGTAATTAGCTAGACATGTGAATTACATGCTATTACGCTACTTAGGGGCGGCGTGGTGGTGTAGTGGTTAGCACTGTCGCCTTGCACCTCCAGGGTCTGGGTTCGATTCCCCGGCCAGGCTCGATTCCCGTCTCTGTGTGCATGGAGTTTGCATGTTCTCCCCGTGCTTGGTGGGTTTCCTCCGGGTACTCCGGTTTCCTCCCACAGTCCAAAGATATGCAGGTTAGGCTAATTGGCGTTCCTAAATTGCCCGTAGTGTGTGATTGGGTGTGTGAGTGTGTGTATGTGTGTGTGCCCTGCGATGGATTGGCACCCTGTCCAGGGTGTACCCCGCCTAGTGCCCGAAGTCTCCTGGGATAGGCTCCAGGTCCCCCACGACCCTGAACACAGGATTAAGCGGTATAGAAGATGAATGAATGAATTACGCTACTTAGGATAGCAAGTGTTATTCTGTGTTATCCAGTGAATGAACTGTTACTTTATCCAGCTAGCAAGTTAGCAAGAGAATTATTTTTGTACAGTTGTCGCTCCAGCTAAGTTCCTCCTGCAGTCAATGCCGATGCGACACCCTCGACTCCTTGAGCTGAAAATAGTCGGTTTGCAGTGAAGCTCAGCGACGCTATGACAATTTTATCACAGGATATTATTATTATTATTATTATTATTATTATTATTATTTTCATTCATACAAATTCACATTTCATACAATCTTCCATAATTCTTTTTATTGTGTAAAGCGGCTTTGCAACAATGACAATTGTTAAAAGAGCTAAACAAGGAATGTAGAATTCAGAATGTACGAGCAGGTAGAACTGAACAAGCAGATTTTAAATGAATAAATATTAAGCAGCTTTTATTGATGTCTGTAATGTCAGTGTGTTGCGCTGCACATGAGATTCAGATCCACTCAGTGGTTTAATGTGTGCATTACCTCATCATTTGCATTGCAAACCGTCCAGACATCAGCATGTCAAATCTGCATGGCCTTAGATGATTGATCTCACTAATCTAGTTGTCTACATTGATTGGTTCAATAAGACAATTGAGTCTAATTTTCATATACTGTATATACGAAGTTCTTAGTCAGCTAAACGTGGATGGAAAATTAGCATTAAACATTGTTGGGATATGTTAGGAGATCACTTTTTAGCTCACTGCTAATGACTTGACGAAAAACATCAGAGAATGTGTCTAAGAACTTTATTATAAATCCCATGACTTTATTCTTCCCAGTAAGAACTTGAGATGGATTTGCCTAAAATCCTCAGAAGAATGAGGAACTTCAGAATAACTTGTCTACGAACTTAAAAACAATTTGGCTATAGATCATTTACTAATCAATATTCTCAAATAATTTTAGAAGGAATTAGAAATTAAGAAGAACTCAACTAAACTAAGGAATCTTTGGGAAAGAAGAAGGTTAGCGTCTGAAATCATTTAGGACTGTGTCTCGGGAGTTCTTAAACCTGGAATACTAATTCAGACTTTTCTACCACAAAGTAATAGAAACACTTCTAATTTAGAAGCATGGTCAATAAGTCATGCTTTTCCTCCTCCTTTTTTAGATGGACACTGAATTCTGGAGCTGATGGATTAACGAATATACTCTTCCAGCACTCGTGGATTGTCCTTGATGGATGGATAATTTGCTTACAGGTTTACGTGATTCCTGAAGCAGGTTTCCTGCTGGATATTCATTGCACAATGAGAACTGGTCTGATTTTGTTAGCATGGCTTTACCTGTGGGTGGAAGCAAAAGGTGTGCTGAGGACTACAGGCGGACTATGCCAAGAAAGCCAGATGAGAGCAGACAGAGGGCCAGAGGTGCTCAGACGCTCCAAACGAGGGTGGATGTGGAACCAGTTCTTCCTGTTGGAGGAATATACAGGAAATGATGATCAGTATATCGGAAAGGTATGATGGGAATCTTCTTGCTGTTTCTTCTTTCTATTTAAAAAATAATAAATTCAGTGGTTGAAATCACATTACAGCAGTCTGGCACAGTTTCAAACATTTGTTTAAAGTTTGGCTTCATTCCCTTCCCTCCTCCATCTTCTCCATGACAGCTGTTGGAACTGTATTTACATTTGAATTTACATTACAAAAAAAAGCTGAGGCCAAACGTTATTGCTTACTTGTGTAAACTTCCAAAGATCTGCATGGCTCGGGAATACGTGCACAGAATTCGGATTTGACCTCAATTCAAAACTGGCCCAAATTTTAGGACATGCAACTTAATAAGAATTAAAAAATAAAAAAATAAACTAATTAAGGAAGTCAGAAATGTGCTAATTCAACTGGATGAGATAAAAATCCTTGGGTAAAAACTTTTTTTATGAATATTTTAGAATGTTTAGAAGGACTTGGCTTTATCTCGATTCGGGCTATGGTGGATCTTTGACGGAAAATGTTGGAAATCTGCATGGCCTTGAATGATTGATCTTCCTAATCTAGTTCGATAAGACACTTGAGTCCAATTTTCATATACTGTACATGAGAAGTTCTTAGTTGGCTAAATGTGGATGGAAAATTATTGTAAAAAGATAAAAGTTAAAGAAGAATTAAACGTAAAGAAGAATTTTCCTATGGACTTTAAAAATAACTTATTTAAAAGCAGTGGTGTCAAAAGTATTCACATTCATTACTTGAGTAGAAGTATAGATACTAGGGTTCAAAAATACTTCTTTAGAAGTTGAAGTATCAACCCAAGCTTTTTACTTAAGTAAAAGTTTAAAAGTTCTGGTTTCAAAACTACTTAAAGTATAAAAGTAAAAGTACCGTGAGGGGCGACAAAAGCATTAAGGTCTCGCTTTCTGATCATGCGATGGGGGGTGGGGGGGGGGCTTAATGCGACGGCTTTGTGCGTGTTCTTATCATGCGACCGGTGGTGGGGGGGGGGGGGGGGGGGTTGCACGTTCTGATCATAAAAATAGGAGTAACGAGGCTATTTTTAAAATGTAAGGAGTAGAAGTAAAAAGTCGGCTGAAAAATAATTACTCCAGTAAAGTATAGATACCCAAAATTTCTACTTAAGTAAGGTAACGAAGTATTTGTACTTCGTTACTTGACACTTCTGTTTAAAAGAAATGTTGACTGGTATAAAAAAAATGTGACTTAAAACCTCATATTTTCTTGGCTAAAATTTCTGAAGAATTTGGCCAAGAACTTCAACAAGATTTGATTAAAATCAGAAGAACTTGATTTTATTCCGATCCTGGCAAAGAGCCATAGATGAATTAAGCAAAAAATTTACCTAAGAATAATTTATCCATGATTTACCAAAATAACTCTTCACTAAGTGAAGAAAAGTCAGAACAATGTAGCTAAGAATCTCATATGACCTTGGACAAAAGCAAATCTGAAGAACTTGGCTTTATCCTGGTCAGGGTCATGGTGGATGTGGAGCCTAGAATGTGGCTAAGGACTTTAGATCAATTTGGCTAGAACCTCAGAATAATTGGCTAAAAACATGAGCAGAACTTGATTAGAACTTTGGTGTTATCCTTGTCAGGGTCTGGAGCCCATCCTGGGGAGGCACTAAGCTAGAAACTATCACAGGGATGTCCTTTTCCACAACTTCCAAGTTTCTTCCAAGCTTTGGATTCGTTTACTGGAGAACTGTCTCAGGAGTGATGTGATTTGGCAATGTGGTCTGTTCAGAGGTAGTATAGGGAAGCCATAGGTGGCCATGTCCTTGTTGCAACATGTTTAATCCCTTAGATTGAAGTGATTGATTCAGAGTGTCACTAGAGACATTCTGAAGCATGGACTGCCCTGACAAAATGATATTTACACTTGTGAAATTCTTTTTCAAATCAGGTTGTCCAGTCACAGGATGTGGTTCTTAGATCATGCCTCATGGACGAAGACTCACCACTGCCCTCTGGTGGACTCAAGAGTCTGGATTTAACAAAAGACTAGACTAAGAACTAATGATTGCAGTCTGTTATAATTTTCTAGCATGATGATCAAAGTTAGCTAATGTGTTGTGAGTTCAGCTAATTGTAGCATTATAAGTTAACGACAGAGTTTATTCAGAGATTGTTTCCCACATGTTCTGGGATATGAGGAGGAAATGAAACATTAAGGACAGGATGTATGGCTGCTGATCTCAAACAGAGTGGGAAGAAAAGTAAAATCAATTCGGAAGCCCCAGCGCAGATCGTAATGCACTCCTGATCAATTTATATTGGAAATGTAATTATACGATCCATAGGAAAAGTGATGCACAGACACTTGGAGAAAAAGAGGCGATTTCACTTTTCTGCCTTCTTATCTTTAGCGAGTAGAGCTAATGTTGTGTGAGAGACGAGCATAGGGCATCATTTAGCTTATCGTATTAAAATGCAAGTTTAGCTAAACTCGTAGCGTTACAGCTAGCTAAGTTATCGGTCAACACCGAAATTGTGCCACATGGGCCATCGATAGCGTCTCCCTTTAGCATTTAGCAGCAACACTTACAGTACGTCTAATTTTTCATCCGGCTCCAACTAATAGATTTGTTTAAGGACAGCGGCGTGATAAATGAGTTTGCTATAGTTAGCCGTGAGGAACGTGAATTAGGACACTGCACACAGGTGACTATCTGTCTAGTGTTCGCTCCCCCATGAATACACTTATGCGGCCGCTGGGAGTTTAGATTCTATATGAATATCATTTAATATAGCGCTCGGAGGAAGATATCTCCAAGCAATTTAGGGCAGTCTGCCGAAAGGAAGTGTCCTAAAAAGACTCTTATAACCTTTATGTAAACACCAGTGCAAGCACGGGCTCAAAACAGGGCTATCTTTCCCTACAAACTGAATTATTTACTTTACTGTCATAGTCATAGTTGTACAGTAGATTTAGTGATACTGTAGCTTTTTTGTTCTGATCATGCTAATAATCACTACAGACTAAGTATTACTTCCTTCAGCATAAATGGCTGTAACCTACACCTAACAGGTTTGTGCAAAATCATTTATGTCTGTCCAGCTGCACTCGGACAAGGACAGAGAGGACGGGAAGGTGAAGTACGTTCTTTTTGGAGAAGGAGCGGGAACCATATTTGTCATCAATGAGAATTCGGGTGATCTCCATGCCACGAGGAGGCTGGACCGCGAGGAGAAATCGTCTTACACTCTGAGCGCGAAGGCGGTGGATAAAGCGACAGGTCGAGACCTCGAGGGTCCATCAACATTCACCATCAAAATCCACGACATTAACGATAACGAGCCCAAGTTTACTCAAGACCCCTACATCGCCTCCGTACAGGAAATGGCTGACGTCGGTGAGGCATCAGCCAATCACTTCACAGAGCAGTGACAACGTCGATCCGTAGTGGTCTGTCTGTCTGTTCGTCTGTCTGTCTGTCTGTTCGTCTGTCTCCCCACATGTCTGTCTGTCTGTGCATGTGATTTGTAGATAGACCTTTTCATTTGTCCTCATTTATCTGCCTGTCTTTCAATCCTTTTATACGTCTGTCTAGCTGTCCAGTTTTTGTCTTTCTTTCTTTCTTTCTGCCTGTATGACTGTCTATCTGCCTCACTGTTTATCCATCTATCTTCTAGTCTGTCTATATTTATACTTCTGATGCAATTTCTGTATGTTTGTTTATTTGAATTTCCATCTCTTTTTCGCTCTCACTCTCTCTGATATTTCAATCCTGTTTGTTTCTATATCGACCCGTCTTTCCGTCCAGACCTGTTAGCAAGACAGTGTTATCTCGTGCAGAGCGCTAGAGGTCATGTGACTTTATCACAGTGTACTGATTTGTCTCGCACGTTAATCTCATATGCTAACTGCTAATTTGCTCATCAGTTAACAGGCTAGATTATTGTACATTAGTTATGGACATGGAGTAATGAGCTCAGAAGAAAGAAGACGCTTTAGACTAAAGCACCCACACACAGACACACATTTGTGTGTGTGTGTGTGTGTGTGTGTGTGTGTGTGTGTGTGAGGGCGTATGTGTGTGAGCTGTGCCATCTGTTCCTGTCACCAGGCTTCATCACCCAGGCAAAGTGTGGCCCTGTGTAGCCTTTATACAAAAGTCATTTACATTCCGAGTTAATTTTTGTGAATGTGAACAGAGTGAAGTGAGGAATGTCAGTCACACGAGACTATGTGAATTTAGCTGTGTGAAGAACTTTGTTTTTGTTCAGCTAAATTCTGTAAATTGTTGAGATGCCATGGGTTCAATTTAGGCTGCAACAGATGTACACTCCCAACACATACTGTTAACTGGCTATAATAAGCACAGCGCTAATTAGTTGCATGGAACAATAAGTGGCCTTATTTACTTTCTCTCCATGATGATTTCATTGTAGCAACCGCTCATATACAGACTTTTATTTAAGGTTTAAATACACAAATTAGTGATATACTGTAGGAAAACTCCCAGCACATACCGTACTAGTGTCAGCCAATAAGACCAAGCTGTACCAGTCTCAGCCAATCAGAATACAATGTACCGCGCTCTGCCAATCAGAACACACTTCACTGCTCTCTGCCAATCAGAACACACTTCACTGTTCTCTGCCAATCAGAACACACTTCACTGCTCTCTGTTAATCAGAACACACTTCACTGCTCTCTGCCAATCAGAACACACTTCACTGCTCTCAGCCAATCAGAACACACTTCACTGCTCTCAGCCAATCAGAACACACTTCACTGCTCTCAGCTAATCAGAGCACGCTGTACCATTCTCAGCATATCAGGACTAACACTCCCCATTCCCCTCCAACTGCGCTCAGCCAATCAGAAGACTGCGCTGCTTTCAGCAGATCAGAATTTACTGTTCTGCTTTCAGCCAATCAAATCATATTGCTCTTTGTCAGTCAGAACACACTGTGCACACTTCTTGCAGTCAATAATATGACATGTCACCCCATAGTGCTTTAGCCTATCAGGACACACTATACTATGCTCAGCCAATCAGAACACAGTACATCTTTCAACCAATCAAAACAATGGAAGAATCTTTCCATGATATTTATGTATTACCCATCAGTGTTTCCATTATAATTTGAATGAACTTGTTATGCACACTTTACTTTGCATATGTACTTACTGATGCAAAGCCAAAAAGGTAACGACCTTCAGTCACTATGTCGCTCACTCTTAGAGCATGTCCCAAACCACACGCCCTATTTACTATCTAGGCCTCCATCCGTCCACTGTAGACGTCTCCCAAACCACACGACCTATAATTCTCTCTCTTCTTTTTTCTCCTTCACACTCAGGTACGCTCGTTGTCCAGGTAACGGCAACAGATGCTGATGATGCCATGTACGGAAACAGCGCCAAAGTTGTGTACAGCATTCTGCAAGGACAACCCTATTTCTCTATAGAGCCAGAGACAGGTCAGTGACATAAGAGTAATGATTAGGGATATATACCCAACAGTCATAGAAGACGATTTAGTCATGTACCACTGCTGTACCTCTGTGCTGTGGTTCAGGGATCATCAGGACAGCTCTGCCCAACATGAAGCGTGAAAACCGTGAACATTACCAGGTAGTTATTCGGGCTAAAGATATGATGGGACAGCTGGGTGGTTTGACCGGCACCACCACAGTCAACATCACACTGGTCGATGTCAACAACAACCCACCCCGATTTACCCAGGGTGAGTGAGAGTGTACATGTGTGTGTCTCATTCATTCATTCATTCATCTTCTATACCGCTTAATCCTGTGTTCAGGGTCGCAGGGGACCTGGAGCCTATCCCAGGAGACTTCGGGCACTAGGCGGGGTACACCCTGGACAGGGTGCCAATCCATCGCAGGGCACACACACATACACACACTCGCACACCCATTCACACACTACGGGCAATTTAGGAACGCCAATTAGCCTAACCTGCATATCTTTGGACTGTGGGAGGAAACCGGAGTACCCGGAGGAAACCCACCAAGCACGGGGAGAACATGCAAACTCCATGCACACAGAGACGGGAATCGAGCCTGGCCGGGGAATCGAACCCGGACCCTGGAGGTGCAAGGCGACAGCGCTAACCACTACACCACCGTGCCGCCTGTGTGTGTCTCACTATTAAAAATATAGATTTAATTAGATTTAATTCCCTAGACCTAGAAAATTTCTGTAATGACATGAGCAAGAGATCATGCTTTCTTTGGTGTCAGTCAACTGGCTTTGCTGAAACATACAGCTACAGTATGTGTCACCAGTGTAGACATGGAAGACAATACTTAAAAATACCAAAAAGTGGCATATATGGTATAGGAGGAAAAAAAAGTAATGGGCCTAGAATAGAATCTTGTGGAACAACTTTACTTTTGTTTTCATAGAGTTGTCGCCTTTTATATTTACAAGTATAGCAGTCAGTCAAATAATATACTGTATATGAGCTCAGTTTCATTATGGTGCTTGACGGATTTTGCAAATGCACTTGACAATACTGTTCTTCCAAGAACTATTACAGAAAGGCCGACCTCTGTGTCTTAAAATAACAACTAACTGTTTTTTTTGTTGTTGTTACATAATTATATAATTCCATATGTGTTATTTTATAGTTTTTTTGTTATAGAATGTAGAAAATAAATCACTAAACAAAAACAAAGAAATTTGCAAGTGCCCCCAAACTTTTGAACGATAGTGTATAATGAGAAAGAGGAATTCCGTTAACTCTAATAATTAGTTTTGTAAATGTCAAGGTCTTGAGGAAACTGTGGATTCATAAGCTGCACTGAGATTAAATAAGAGAAACAGATGCAACCCTAACCACAGAGTTCAACAATTAGAGCATTTACTACTAATTAAGCACCTTATTCATTATATGCGGATGCAGTGCCGGTCCGTAGCCCGGATACAAAATGGGAGGGTTGCATCAGGAAGGGCAGTGCAAGTTGTAGTGTGGACTGAATAGTCCGCTGTGGTGACCCCTTGTCGGGAGCAGCCAAAAGACCAACAACAATTCATTATATGCGGAAGTCACGGGTTCCATTCCTAGCCAATGCCCAAACCCCAACCACTGGATACAGTGCAGGTCCCAGATAAAATAGAAGGGTTGGGTCAGGAAGGGCATCAGGCGTAAAGTTGTTGTGCAGATCAGTTGGTCTGCTGTGGCGGCCCCTCAACGGGAGCAGCCGAAAGACTATCAACATTCATTATACAGGTCTAAATATATGTGGTGATTTGGACCATAGCCACAGAAAAGCTTCACTGAAACTGCTGTCCAGATCTTTAAGTTTTGATGACATCACGATGGTGTTCCTCAGGTATGTACCACTTCACTGTCCCAGAGTTGGCCGAGGTGGGTAGTGAAGTGGGTGTGGTCAAGGCTACAGACGCAGATGTTGGCAAGAATGCTGAGATGAGCTACAGAATCACAGATGAGCAGGACACGTTTCAAATCAGCACGAACCCCACTACGCAGGATGGAGTGCTCATTCTGAAGAAGGTAGGGATCATTACAAAGGAGGCAGGACTGTAAAAAAATATACTAACTAGCTAACTGCTAGGGCTTTGTCTTAGATATGAGAATAAAATTTTGTTGTTGTTGAATTCTTCATTTTTATTGGGAAATTGTTTAATTTTCCTGTAGCTGCCTCTCTGACAGTACTGCAGCTGCAAATCATTGGTTAATATTAATGTGTCGGTTCTAATCTGTTGCCAAAGTTATTGTAAAATCTTTTTAACAACGACTTGTACAGTGGATGATTCCCATAAACAGATTTAATAATGTGTAATTGCTTATCTAATTATAATTGTTATTTTATCTGTTGCTCAGCCCCTGGATTATGAGAAGAAGACGTCATACACACTCAGCATACAGGTGGAAAACGTGTACCTGGACCCTCGGTTCCACATGTCCGGGGACTCTGCCATTGTTAAGGTCACTGTAGAGGATGTTGATGAGCCGCCGGTTTTTAAACACCCTGCCTATGTGATGGAGGTCAAAGAGGACGCCCAGATTGGAACAGTTATTGGAGCCGTCAGTGCTGCAGACCCGGACGCTAAACGCAAACCTGTCAGGTATGCTAAAAACAGTTGTATTGTACCAAATTCCAAATTTAACATAATCTCTAAAAAAAGGTATTGCATTATAGTATGTCATGACCTACTTTACATCCCATAATGATATAACAATTAAAGCTGAATTCATGCAACCAAATGATGAAAATTATTTTTAAGTGGTTATCAGTAAAATAAGAGTTTAATGTAGGTAAGCTCACCGCAGTGTTATAGCAGATTAGACAATATAACAGCAGATTAGATCAATGTTAGGAAGCTTTAATTGGACAGTATTAGATTAGATTACAATGTAGTACATAATTTTATACTTTAGTAAATAATATAAAAGAAAATATAGTAAGAGTATAGTAACAGTACATTAGATACAATATTAGATTCGATTTGATTAGATTAGTATATTTATAAGATTAATCATATTACAGTATACAGTGGAACCTTGGATTACGAGCATAATTTGTTTCGGAAGTGGGATCGTAAACCAAATTGAATTTTCCCATAAGAAATAATGGAAATTCAAATGATTCTTTCCACAGCCAAAAACAATAAATACATATAAATAAAACAAATTAACCTGCATTTTACCTTTGAGACTATCTTTAACCTCTAATGAGACTTTCTTTTGCTTTACACGCATGCACACGTGTGTTATAAGAAACAGTACACGCGGGGTGTACACACACGCTTACAAACACAAAATAAAATATGTTTTATGCGCACACACGTGACTGATCACACTGTTATACTGTAGTAAACAGTACACGCGTGCATGGATGTTGATTATACCAGTAAGAGACGCACACGAAGGCCCAACTGGGGAGACGATTACCCACAATTCTGCAGCGCAAGAGAGAGAAAAACCGTTGGCTCAGTTGTGATCACGTGACGCTCAGCGTCAAAACAAGAAGGGAATATGTGATACATGTGTGATACTCGGTCTCGTAAACCAAGACTTGAAAAATCTTTGCTCGTCTTGTGGAACACTCTGAAACCACGTTACTCGCAATTCGAGGTTTCACTGTATATTATGACATTTAAATATATAAGAATATGTATTATAGCAATCAAAAGTTCATATAAGTAGACTGAAGTATAAAATCGTAGATGGTATAATATATTAGAATAAACAATATTAGATTAGATTACCAATTAGTAGATTACATTATACTAATGTACATTATACTATATACATGTACATTATACTATATATATATATATATATATATATATATATATATATATATATATATATATATATATATAATGTACAGTAGTATAATGTAATCTACTAATTGGTAATCTAAACTAATAAATCAATTTGCAACAATCTAATCCTATTGTATAATATTATATTGTTAATATAATACAATATCCTAATGTTATATTGTTGATATATTACATAATTGAATATTGTCTAATCTAATTACAACAAATCTAATTAAATACTGTACTGTTATGCACTTATCCAGAGCGACCTACATCTGAGCAGTTGAGCGTTAAGGGTCTTGCAAAAGGGCTTTGCACTGAGTTACCCCTGAACCAACTGTATTAATTCTATAATAAAATATTGAAGTATAAAACAGTAAAATAGATTACCAATTATTAGATCAAATTATAAAAAGTATGTTAAATTATATTATAGTAGGTAGGATGTAGTATAGATCAAATTCTGTAATATTAGATTGTAGTAGTAAATATTATATATAATAGTCTGTGACTGTATAACAGTAAATTAGAATATACAGTACAGTACTCATTTGGATTAGATTGAATTAGATAATACAAATAAGATTTTATAATAGTAGACTGAAGTATGAAATAGTAGATATAAGTAGATATTGAATATTAGATTTAATATTATATTATAGTAGGCATGTTGTATAACTGCAGATTAGGGTCTATTTTATTAGAGTAATTAAAAATTTGATAATTATAAAAATTATCATAATAATCATAAAAATTATGATAATTAAATTACTGCAAATTAAATATTACAATAAGAGATTGGACTGTGAAAGAAAATAAGAATAAATGAGAATATGCAATATTAGATTAGATTATCAAATAGTAGATTAGATTATATTACATTAGGTTAGATTATAGAGATAATATATGACCTATTTTTTTTCTATAACAATACATTTGCCGATTTTGAATCGAATCTGTCTGTGTGTGTGTGTGTGTGTGTGTGTGTGTGTGTGTGTGTGTGTGTGTGTGTGTGTGTGTGTGTGTGTGTTGTGGACAGGTACATGATCGACTGGCACACAGATATGGATCATGTGTTCAACATCCACCCGAATAATGGCTCGCTCTTTATCTCACGCTCTCTGGATAGGGAGGAAAAAGCCTGGCACAATGTATCCGTGCAGGCTGCCGAACACAGTATGTCCTTTTATTCTCATCCATATTGTATCTTATACTACATTATACTCGATCAGTTTTACAAACGATCATCATTGTTAAAGATGTACGAGTTCCTTTTAACTTAAACAGCACTGTTTAACTGTACAGTCAGAATGGCAATGATTTCTAAACGCACTCTCTGTCACCCAAATCAGGGTGGGTTCTGTTGTGATTCCGGTTCCTCTTAATGATTCTTCTTCATGTCCATATCTGTAATATTCTGTAATAAGAATTAAAACTGCTGTTACACGTCAGACGTCTCTGTTGCAGACGGTCTGATCGGTCACGTGCCCGTCTACATCAAAGTTCTGGATGTTAATGATAACGCACCCACCTTCGACATGACATACGAAACGTTCGTCTGTGAAGACACCAAAGTGGGTCAGGTAATCTGTACATTTAAATCCTGTACATTTGAATTACAGCTTTTGAATGTTTTCTAATTAATATTCACTGTATTAATTAACGTGATTACCCTCAACATAAAGTTTTATGAACATATCATTTTTATACAAAACTTTGCTTTTTTAAAATGTATTCTTTGGCAACATTTTAGACGATCCAAACCGTGAGCGCGTCTGACGCCGACCAGCCCCTCAGAGGCCATCGTTTTTATTTCCATTTAGCGTCCGAGTCTTTTGAGAAATCCAACTTCTCTGTTCGAGACAACAAAGGTGACTTACAGCAAAGGGTAACTTCTAAACATTGCAGCTTTCCAAACTTTCTTATTGAACTTTGCTTGGCTTAAACACTTCAGTAGTGTGGTATACATTTACATTGAGAAAAAAAAAATAGCATATATTATCATGCTTTCTTTGCTAATAAGCTCCTGCTATTGAAGTTTTTGTTAGCTTGCTGAATTCACAGCTCATAAGGAATAAACTTACTTTTTAAACGTTGTATAGTTTAACGAGTGCTAGGTTGCTTTTAAAAATGTTAGCTAATATATATATATATATATATATGCGGCGCGGTGGTGTAGTGGTTAGCACTGTCGCCTTGCACCTCCAGGGTCTGGGTTCGATTCCCGTCTCTGTGTGCATGGAGTTTGCATGTTCTCCCCGTGCTTGGTGGGTTTCCTCCGGGTACTCCGGTTTCCTCCCACAGTCCAAAGATATGCAGGTTAGGCTAATTGGCGTTCCTAAATTGCCCGTAGTGTGTGATTGGGTGTGTGATATGTGTGTGTGTGCCCTGCGATGGATTGGCACCCTGTCCAGGGTGTACCCCGCCTAGTGCCCGAAGTCTCCTGGGATAGGCTCCAGGTCCCCCGCGACCCTGAACACAGGATTAAGCGGTATAGAGAATGAATGAATGAATGAATGAATATATATATATATATATAGTATTATTTATTTTTGGTGGTGTTGCTTAAATCATTCCACAGATAACACAGCCGCGATCCTGACTCAGCGCAGCAGCTACAGCCGCATGGAGAGGAGTTTATTTCAGGTTCCTGTAGTGATCACGGACGGAGACTTCCCAGCTCAGAGCAGCACAAATACGCTAACGATACGTGTGTGCGCATGCGACCGTGGTGGAAACGTGAGGAAGTGCGAGGCAGAGGCGTTCGCACTTAATGCTGGACTTAGCACGGGAGCGCTAATCGCAATTCTTCTCTGTATCGTCATTTTGCTAAGTAAGAACATGCTACTAAACTGGTTAAATGTTTAAAATCCTTGTTCTGCTCTGTCTATTTTAACACTCCACATATTCTAACGTTGCCCTTTCACCTGTCGCTAACCTCTGTTTTACTATTAGTTGATTTGAGTGAAATCACAAATTTAATGCGACGTCAACATTTGTTTGTCTGCCTTCGTAGTGCTTGTTGTCTTGTTCACGGCTCTGAAGAGGCAGCGAGAGAAGCTCGACCCTCTGATCATCTCCAAAGAGGACGTGAGGGACAACGTCGTGAGCTATGATGATGAAGGCGGAGGCGAAGAAGACACGCAAGCTTTCGACATCGGAACTTTGCGAAAAGCCGAGTCGCTTGACGATACCAAGCAACGGCGAGACGTCGCACCCGAGATCCTGTGGCGCCCAGCGCCAAAAATCCACAACAAGTCCGAATCGGACATCCACGACTTCATCTCCCAGAAGCTGTCCGAAAACGATTCGGACCCAACGGCACCACCGTACGATTCGCTGGCGACGTATGCGTATGAAGGGAACGGTTCCACTGCTGAGAGTCTGAGCTCTCTGGACTCGGTCAGTAGCGACGCTTGGAGTGATTACGAGGTTCTCCATGAGCTGGGGCCGAGATTTAAGAGACTCGCAGAAATGTATGGCGGAAAGGACAGCGACAGGGAATCGTAACGAACCTTCAAAGTGGCCAGGATTTTAAAAACCGGCAGAGGTCTGGTCTACCGCAAAGATTTACAGGAAAACAGGACAGAATGGAGTGACTTTCGAGAAAGGGATGGATTTCTTTTGCAATATTTTCCCTGAGAAAAAATTCTAACTATATACATAACCGACGCAGGAAGACGTATATGTGTCCTGCCTACGAGTGAGAAGTGTAAGCTGTAAGAAATGTACAAAGACCAGAGGATTACCCATGAAGAGACTTTTAGAAACTTTGAGTGTAAAGATTTGACATCCAGTGCTTAAAAGTGTACAAAAAAATGGTTTTTCAGTTGTACCTGCAATTGTTTTGCAATAAAACTATCTGTTACTAATAACATGATTAACATCAATCAACAGAGGAAGCTACTGTTCCTCTGTTCCTAATATCTTCAAAGGATCTGATCAAAGGACGATGCTGGAAGCTAGGGGGTAAACAAGACCAGGAAGCAAATAAGGAAACGTCATGAATAGGAAACTATGACCAAATCCGTATCACAAGTCAGCGAGTCAGTTTGTAGACAGAGTCAGTGAGGCAGACACTTATTAATTCTAGAATTAAATCAATTTCTAGTCAGAGATTCAGAGTGTCACAGATGAAGGTTTGCTCTCGGACACAATCAATTGGTCATCGGACATAGAATTAGTCTGTCACTGAGTCAGTACATGAGTCTAAAGCAAAGCTGTCACCGAGTCAGTTCTCTCACACTGTCAGATGGATCAGTGAGTCAGATCATCTGACGGATTGGTCAGTTATTTAAAGAGTCGGTCAGCGAGTCAACCAGTGACTCATTAAGGCTAATTTATTGCCCTGGCGGTGAGTCAATCGGTCAGGCATTGCCAGTAAATGACTCGAGTCAGGTAGTGACTCACTAAACAGAGTCAGTAAGGGAGTCATGGAGTCAGACAGTACGTCATTTAGCAAAGAAGTCAGTCATTATGGCAATCTACCACTAAATCATCTTGAAGTCAGAGATTCAGTGTGTCACGCGGCTAGTGGGTCAGCGAGTCACAGATTCAGGATAGAGTCGAGTCAATCCATCGGTTCATCAGACATAGAATTAGTCTGTCACTGAGTCAGTACATGAGTAAATCCTCTATCTGTATATTATTCTGACTCTTAGTGAGTCAGTGAGTCAGATGGTGAATGAATCAGTAAGTCAGTAAGGAATCTGTTTGCATTCGGAGAGGCAGTAAGTCAGTTATCAGTCATGAATCAGTGAATCTCTGAAATGTACACGGTCAGTGTGTGTGTGTGTGTGTGTGTATATATATATAGTGTATATATGTTTTTGGGAGTTCGGTCAAAACCTTAACACAGATAAATGCGACACCGTAGCTGTAACATGCAATGACCATTACTTAGCTTATTCTATTCTACACTATCATGTTTTCTAGCAAATATTTATACAACATTAAAATACAATGTATAATAAAAACCTGATCATATTTCAGACACACACAGTGCTGTGCACTATTATATACACATCGATATATTACATATTTGCAAAACCTTGATGTGATGTACAGTATCTGTCCAAATTTTTAGTCTTTTTTTTCGGGAAAGAGCCTTTCTACAGTGCCTTCCATAAGTATTCACCCCTCTTGAACTTGCCCACATTTCCTTATCCTTCACTGGGATTAATAACTAAGCACATGACGCACAAAGCCAGCTCCCTGAAGACGATCTTACGTCTTACGATAACGCCGGACTGAAAGAGTGTCCTGCACAGACCCCTGACTGAACTCAACTCCACTGAACCATCAGCTCCCGGAACTGGAGCGTCCTGGACATCTCAACATCAGTGCCTGAGCTCACTGGTGTTCTGAACACACACTCCGGCGTCTAGCCGAAAGCCTTCCCCGGAGAGAAGGAAAGTAGAGCGCTTTATAACAGCAAAGGAGATCTTCAATGTGTAGACCGAACGTATACGTGCTGTATATATACCTTTAACCATATGGTGTATCGTAGAATAGAGAAATCCAAGGCATCTACAAAGCTCAGGTTAGTCGTGTGGATTCGATTCACAGTAGAAGGAAGTGATTTTATTTATTTATTTTTTTTCTTGAGCTTTGTGTTGTTGCATTGTGTTTGTTTTTTGGTTCTGAGAAATGAGTCATTGTGTGTGTAAAAAAATCTATACACACAGAGAAGTGGAGTAAAATTGGGGTATATGGGGTTTTTGTTGTTGTTGTTGTTGTTGAGGAGAAGAGGCGGGTTCTGCAAAACACGATTGATTTTATGATCCAAAAATTGCAGTGTGAATACACGGTAAAAAGTATAGTCGAACAGGCGGCTGCTTTGGAGCGACACCAAACTTTTGTCAAACAGGTAAATAAATAAATAAATAAATAAATAAATGTGGTTGATTTTATTATTACACTCTGTTAAGTCTTTGGACATTTTGAAACACTAAATAACTATATACTCGTACAAACCCATCCCCCCACCCCCCGCCTCCCCACCCCCACAAATACTTCATATTAAACTGAATTAAATGAAAAAAATAAATAAATAAAAAAAGGGAAATCTCAGCAGCGACCTCATTTCCCCTCTCGTCTGGTCCAACCACTCAGCGTTCAGCATCAGCAGTATAACTAATCACCGGCCTGATCATCTGTCATCATCGGCACCCGTTTCTCAACAAAACGCTTTTTTTAAACGCATGACTGATTCAAAGGTCACTGTGTGGCTTAACATACAAAAAAAAAAAAATAAAAACCTTCCTCTGTAACTGCTCAGGTGCAGGAACTGGACTGAAAAGCAGAGAGAGAGAAAAAAAAAACGTCCTTCAGCAAGTCGGGAGAACTGTTCATCAAAACTGCATTAACAATACAAGAAAGTACGGAAGAAAAATATAAAGAAAAGAGAGGGATGTCAAGACTTTTGCACAGTACTGTAAAGACGGTGAGACCCAAAAGTTCAAAATCATCAGAAAACATTTACACTACAAGAATCAGAACATCAGATAAAGTTCCAGTTAGAGATGATGGTGCAGTGTTTGTTCTGAAGCTCCGCCCCCTTATGATTATTAGAGATACTAATAAAAGATTATCGATACTAATTGCATTGCCATTCCAAAATAAAAACAAAACATGTTCAAACTTTCTGTCTAGTTGTCCTATCAGCATTTATTTAAAAAATTGTTTAATAATAATATTGGGCTTATTTCTGAACCATTACATACATGTGTCACATTTTTATACAAAACCTTTTTCTATTTTTTTCCCTATGTTTCATATGTTGTCCTATCGCCATGGGTTTAATAACGTTCACTATTTTGCATTAGATAATAAACACACTGAACTCCACCTGATTGGAGGAACCTTATCGCACGGCCTCTTTTACAGCATCGCCACTGTCCGTTTTTTGCTGCACTAAGCAGTGCCGCTCCAGTTGGTTAGTTACACCAAAACCGCGCCCCATCAAAACCTTTAAGCGCCAGCCACCACTGCTACTGACTTCAGATCAGCATAAAGAAGAAAAAGTTGACAGGTGTTAAGTCTGGAATAAAAGCAAATGTGTCAAATTTTATCTATGGAATTACCCATGGATCCGTAACTTTTGGATCATCATGTTACCCTTGTGTTACCATCAGGCCTCATAGCGTGGGGTCGCTTCTCAGCCCAGCGGGTGGGCAATTGTGCCTAAGAACACAGTTTTGAATAAAGAAAGAACGGTACAAAAACATCTTCAGAGAGCAACTTCTTCCAGCCATTCAAGAGCAGTTTGGTGACACCGGTCACCTTAACACCTGTCAACTTTTTCTTCTTTACGCTGATCTGAAGTCAGTAGCAGTGGCGGCTGGCGTTTAAAGGTTTTGATGGGGCGCGGTTTTGGTGTAGCTAAGCGGCACTGCTTAGCGCAGCAAAAAACGGACAATCATCTTGGCCGTATCCAACATGATGATGGAGCTCCTCGCCACAAGGCGGAAGTAATAATTAACCGAACAAAACATCAACATTTTGGGTCTATGTCCAAGAAACTCTCCAGATCTTAATCCCATTGAGAACTTGTGTTCGATCCTCAAGAGGCAGGTGGACAAAAAACCCACAAATTCGGACAAACCGCACGCATTGGTTACGGTATGTAAGAATGGGCTGCGCCATCAGTCAGGATGTGGGATAGACGTTAACCCTTTACATAAAGGTAATGGAATTGTCAATAAAAGCCTTTGACATTTATGAAAAATGTCAAAAAAAAATGCTTGTTATTATACCTCGGTATACCAGAGTAACATCTTACAACACTGAAGCAGCAGACTGCGAACATTTCTATTTGTGTCATCAAAACCTTTGGCCACAGCTGTAGGTAAATGTCTATCTATCTACCGTCTCCAGTATGACATAAAAACAGACGAAGACGAGACATGGACAAGGTGAAATAATTTTTATTACATTACCGTACATGTAAAACAGTACATAGTATAAAATAAAATTCATCTTGTGGCGTATTTATGCTATGTATGTATTAGTTGATAAGACACGAATATTTTATTTTGAAAAAGACATGAGGCAGCGTGCACGTTAGCACGTTGTGTGTGTGTGTGTGTGTGTGTGTGGGGTCTGTTATGCAGCTCCATCCTCTCCTTCTTTATTTGCGAGCGTCCTCTGTGTCGTCGCTCTCGCGCTCCTGCCGCTCTCTCTCTCTCCTCATCTCCTTCAGCTCCTGGCGGTACTTCCGCTCGATGAAGCGCTTCTGATGGGCCATCTGAGGGAAGTTATCTGCAACAGAGCACATGAGCAAAGCGAGCGCTGAAGGAAAACTCAGCCGCACGACTACAGAAATACATAGAGGAAAATCTCACACATTGTAAGATGCGCTAATGTTGCTACATAGACATCAAAAACTCCAGGATAAATTACAGGTTCTCAAGATAAACCTCGAAAACTTTATTAAATTATATCACATGTTAAACCGGGTGAGTGTAGGTGGTTTGCACACGCGGTCATGTTTGTTGGGTTTTGTGAAGTTACGTTAAGTGAACTGTTACTGGAGGTCAGGAAGTGATTCTGTAGATACGAAGTATTATTACAAACTCTCAAAACGCCTGTGTTTATGTTTACGGTCCCTGAAGGGATGAACCACAAGAATACAGGAAACAGAAATGTGAGGGAAAACAAGAGGGAAGAGTGAGACCGAAGGGATGACGCGAGAGGCCAGTGAGACCGAAGGGATGACGCGAGAGGACAGTGAGACCGAAGGGATGACGCGAGAGGCCAGTGAGACCGAAGGGATGACGCGAGAGGCCAGTGAGACCGAAGGGATGACGCGAGAGGCCAGTGAGACCGAAGGGATGACGCGAGAGGCCAGTGAGACCGAAGGGATGACGCGAGAGGCCAGTGAGACCGAAGGGATGACGCGAGAGGCCAGTGAGACCAAAGGGATGACGCGAGAGGACAGTGAGACCGAAGGGATGACGCGAGAGGACAGTGAGACCAAAGGGATGACGCGAGAGGACAGTGAGACCGAAGGGATGACGCGAGAGGACAGTGAGACCGAAGGGATGTGACAGAGGAATGAGACAGAAGAGAGACAGAAAGTAATCAAATAATGTGAGAGAGGAGTGAGCAATAACAGTAAGGAAGGCGAGTCAGTGAAAAGAGTGAGACAGAAGACTGAAAAGAATGTAAAAGAGAAAATGTGAGAGAGAGAGAGAGAGAGAGAGATGAGTAAGATAAGAGTGAGAGATTGAAGTAGGAGTGAGAGAGAGGAAGAAAGGGAAGAATAAAAGTGAAAGAAAGGAAAAAAAGGAAAGAATTAGAGAAGAGTGAAAAAGATGAGTGAGACAAGACAATAGAGAAAAGAAGAGAAAAATAAAACAGAAGAGGGAGAGAGATTTGAGAGGAGAAAGAAAAAAATGGAAGAGTAAGAGCAGAGTGAGAGTTGGCGAAAGCGACAGAGAAAAACGAGACAAAAATTGAGAGGAAAAATGAGAGAAAGATGTGTGTGTGTGTGTGTGTGTGTGTGAGAGAGAGAGAGAGAGACAGAATATTAAAGTCAGCTGACCCTTTTAAAGAAAGCGTCGTTAATTTATGCACAGCAAACAGGACAGGTGTTCGTTTATCAGAAACAAGCAAATATCAATCAACCTGACAGCTGCAGTGAGAGCAACAAGGAGAACGAGAGAGGAGCGACAGAACGAGACGGGCAGAGAGAGAGAGAGAGAGAGAGAAATGTGACTCATTTGTATCTTCAAACAGTCACTGAAAGACTCGCTTCTGGTAGACAGTGTTCAGGGATAAGGCTGCAGGAAGAGAGCGAAGATTTAGGGAGAGAGGAAGAGGAAGAGAAACACGAGGAGAAGGTGAAGAAACGGGAGGCCTGGTGGAGAAAGGGAGGAGCAGAAGAAGGAGGATGAGAAGAAAGAGCAGATGGTGGAGAATCTTTAGAAGCTGGCTGTATAGAAATAGGATAAGCAGAAGGAGGAGAAGAGGGAGAAGACATTGAAGAAGATAGATGAGATGGTGTAGCAGGAGAAGACGTAGGAGGATGAGGACCTGAAGCAGGAGGAGAAGCGGAAGGAAAAGGAAGGAGGAGGAGCTGAAGCATGAGGCAAAGAAGAGTAGAACAATAGGAAGAGGGAACCAAACGAAGAAGTAGGAGGAGGAGATAAAGAAGGAGCGGCTGAAAAAAGGAGAGTGAAGAACATGCTGAAGAAGATGAAGAAGCGGTAGGAGAAGGAGGACCTGAAAAAGGAAACAGGAGAATGGGAAGATGAAGTAGGAGGAGGTAAAGAAAGAGGAGAAGAAGAAGCAGAAGGAGGTGCAGGACAAGAAAGATTTGCAAAAGGAGGTGCTGAAAAAGGAGAAAAGGAAAGAAAGAGGAAGAAGACGTAGGAGATGGAGAAGGAGGATGAGTGGCAGAAAGACAACGTGAAGAAGAAGAGATGGGAGTAAAAGCAGAAGGGGAGAACGGACACAAGAAAAGGAAGGGGAACAAGCAGGAGGAGAAGGAAAATGGGAGCTGAAGAAGAAGAAAGAAAGAAAAATAGAAACCAATGAAGAAAGAGGAGAAAAAGAAACGGAGGAAGCAGCTTACATTTCTCCAGAGCGTCCATGGCGGCTCCCATCTCAGCCTGCTGTATGCTGCATGGGAAAAGACAACGTGAAATGGACATGCGTTCCTCTCCATCCTTTACCATCACTTCCTGTTTACCCATATATTAATTAGGCCACACCCACCACCCCGGGACACCCCCATAACTCCGCCCACAGCAGTCGTACCTCGGTCCTTTCCCACAGCCGATCCTCTCTCCTTTGAAGTACACAGCGACGGTGTAGGTACGAGCGTGAGACGGCCCGACTGTCTGGAGCGTCCTGCGTGGGGGGGAGGGGGAGGTTTAGAGAAAGAAACATAGGGAGAGAGCAACAATATCATTACCTTATTCTGTCTTAACTCTATCTCTAAATCAGATTTTAATTATTCGCTAATGACTTATTAATAATCGTACCGACGAATGTCTTTCAAATTAGTTTTAAACTATGAAACCTGTTCTTTCTTTTATCCCTCCATCACATTCAGCTGCTGCGGTTATATTTTTTTTCCGTTTTTCTTCAATATCTGCTCATGAGCTAATGGCGATGTAATCAGGTGTTAATTAGCGCTGGAATGTGAGGAGCGGTCATGACGGTATGAGCTACAGTACGAGTGGGAGGGAAGGAGGGAGAGACGGAGTGAAGGTCACAGGAGCTCAAGGGCACGACGGGACATTTCCATTACAAATGTGGAGGACCAGTCAGAACGAGGGAACAGAACAACCGGGGGGGGGACAAAGATTTTCGGATAGTAACAAAGTCCCCAAGCCCAGGATTAGGCATAAGGTAAAGTATAACAGTGTGAAGGGGTGGAGGCGCGTTGTAGATACTACAGCACCAAAACTAATCAGACTAAATAAACTGAAATTCAGTGCTTAGGTGCACATCCCATTAAAGTCTAGAAGCTCTGAGACCCTGAGCAGATGCTGGGTTCCTTCCCTGCTGATGTTCTGCCAGGTCTTTTCTCCTGCTGTTCTTAATCCCTGCTTGTTCATCAGGTGCGAAGTGAAAAGCAGCAGATTCTCTGCTTTAAAAAAAAAAAAAATGTCTCGGGTCACTTTGGTTGTCCATCTGTCAAACTCTAAAGTCTTTGGCTACACCTGGAAGAAGAATTTAGGGCTTTATCAGAATGTTAAGACTTACAATAGCTGTAAATCATGTAGAAAATCCTTCGTGTTTCTCTGGTGGAGTCTTCTTTTGATTGTTGACATTGGCACAAATAAGCCTACCTTCGTGTCCTGGACGGCTGTTGACGTTTCCTGTAATCTTCTGAGCCTTTTTGTTGTTCCTGACGTCCCCAGCGTATTCCTTCCTTAGGAATGGGCCAATGTGTGTGGCCAGCATGGGGCCAGCATGTCTCTGATTGGTTTCTTCCGATTTTTCATCCTAATGATGGTTGTTGGTGGCAGCGCCAGCACGTAGGACTTCATATTGAGGATGAACAGATTCCCAAATGGAAATGTTACTCTCACAAGTGAAACCACCTGAGATCAACCCTAGACCTTTATATCAGCTAAACTGTAAGTTAAATAATGGTTAAATAATGCACACACACACACACACACATGGAGCAGCTGAGCAGCCAGTTATGTTTAAAAAAAAAAAAAAAAAAAAAGGGGGGGGGGGTGCAGTTAACTTTCCAATTATTAAAAAAGTGCTACAAATCCCTGCACCGTTCACTCAATTAGGATGTAATTAGCCTGAAATTAAAGTCTGAAGCTCCCGGCCGCATCAAAGCTCTGACACCGAAGGAGGGAAAGAATGCGAGAGGAGTACAGTGAGTGACAGGAGAGTGGAGGGAGTGAGCGTAGGGAGCGAGTGTGTACTTGTAGAGTGGGATGTCGGGCTCCTTGCCCTCGGTGCGCAGAGTGAGGCAGCACTGCTGGAGCTGAGACTTCGGATCATTCCAGTCCTGATTCAGGATAAACTCCTGTAAAGCACACACACACACACACACACACACACACACACACACACACACACACACACACACACACAAATAAATGCCAAGGGTGTGTATGTGTCCTCAGAGGACATCATGTCTCCAAAGATGATCACATTATCGCAATGCACTCTGGGTAAACAGGGGAGGAGAGAGAGAGAGAGAGAGAGAGAGAGAGAGAGAGAGCACATGAGTATAGATGAGTGATGAGTGCATCTCCATCATCCCTCCATCCCACTTCATCCTTTCACTGCTCCTCCAGTTACCTCTCTTACTTTAACTTCCCCTATTTACTTATCCTACTTCTCATCTTATTTCCTACTTTTTATCAAATGCTCTTTCAATTCATTTTAATTATTTTCAGCATTTTTTAAATTTCTTTTTTTATTATTATTTCGTAACTTTTCTTCAATTTGTTCTTGTTTTCCACCATTTTTACTCTTTACTTTATTCTCTCCGTCAACTTAACTATTCTGCTCCTTCCTTCTTGTCCTCTGTTTGGTGAATTTGTTGCCTCCTTTTCTCGGGACACGTTTTCTCTTCTTTTTTCTTTTGCATGCCAGGTCTCTTTAATTTCTTGCTCATTTTCTTTGCTTGTTTTTGGCCTCCACATTTCTGAACCCTTTCTTCCCCTCGCATCCCTCCATCTCACCTCAGTCATCCGTCTCTTTCCTCTCCTCTAAACTGTTTTTCTTTTTATCTGTTTTATTTCTGTTCTGCCTCATTTCATCTGAAATGATCTGCAGCTCTCTCCATCTCCAGCTTCTTCTCTCATCACTTTACACTTTTTCCACTGCTCTAATCTCTCCATCGTTCAATCGTCTCGCTCTCATCCCATTTCCTGTTGTCTTTGTCCTGCTCTTCTCATCCATTTTTTAACTGCATTATTCCTCCTTTCTATCATCTGTTCTTTCCGCTAATTTCCTTATCTCCACTTGTCTATACAGCTTCATCCCTGCATCTCTCCCTTGCCTGTGTTCTCTTATTCCCACTCCAGTTGCATTTATTCATTGCAATCTTTTTATTTATTTCCTTCTTTAGTTATACAAATAATTAAATCAAAACTATTCAATTCAATTTTATTTATTTATTTATTTTTTAGTAAATTTGTCATTTAATCATTTTCCTTTGTTTGTTTTTCTCGTATCACTCCTTCCGTCACAAATTCCCCTGATTTTTTATTTTTACTTTTCCCATACATCTCCATCATCTCACTCTCTTCCAATCCAACCCCATCCATCTTTCAAATCTTTTCATTTCTCAACTCCTAAGTCTCCAACCTCTCTATCTCACTTCAAACACTCCATACATCAAGGCATCCATCTTTCGTATATATATCACTCCAATCCCCTCGCCTCCTTCATTTCAATCCTTCCATCTCTCTAAACCCTCCATCACGTCAACCAATTCCATCCATCTCTCCAAATCGCATCTTTACAAAATCTTGATCTGCCCAATACCAGAGTCCTTGCCTCATTTCAAAACCTCCATCTCTCCGACTCTAGCATTTCACAATGCAGTGGTGGCTCAGTCGGTTAAGGCTGTGGGTTACTGATCGGAAGGTCGGGGGTTCGAACCCCAGCATCGGCAAGTTGCCACTGTTGAGCCCTTGAGCAAGGCCCTTAACCCTATCTGCTCCAGGGGCGCTGTAAGCTGGCTGACCCTGCGCTCTGACCCCAGTGTCCTAATTGGGATATGTGAAGAAGAAATTTCGCTGTGCTGTAAAAAGTACATGTGACAATAATTGAATATTCTTTACATCTCTCCTATTTCTTAAATCGTTATATATCTTTGCAAACTCATTTATCTCTGCAACTATCCGCTTCTCCAAATCTACCATCATTCTGAACCCCTCCATCAATAATCATGCCTTGTCAACCCTACAACACCAACCACTCCATTTCTTCCTAACTTCACCTGAAATCACTCCATCCATAAACGCACCATATCTCATAACCCCTTCAAACCCTTTATTTGGCCAACATCTCCACATGTCGACTTCCTCCATCTCTCCAATGACAACAGCTCTTCCTCTTCTCTACTCTCCATCTGTGGAATCCTTCCTATCAATCTTAATCACCCATTTCATTTCTTCTCACTTCAAGCCCTTCAATCACCATAAATTCTCCATCTCTCCTGCACTTCAAACCCACCATCTCTCCAACCACTTTATTTCTCCCTCACATCAACTCCTCCATCCCTCGAACAACACCATTTCTCTTTAAACATTTTCTCCAAACATTCCCTATAGCCAACAGTTCCATCTGGCCCATTCGTCCATCTTTCCACTCAAAACATCTCTTTCGCTCTGCCTAAGCACCCATTTCACTTATGTCCCTCCATCTCCACAATCCCACCATATCTACCTCACTTCAGTCTTTATGTCTTTAAACCCTCAATCTCTATTTTTCTTCTATACCTACATCTCTTAAATCCTAATTTTCTTAAACCTCTCCATTTTCCAAATCCCATCATCGCTACAACTCCCAACGGTCTTAGTTTTCCAAAGCTCTCTTTTTTCCCCATGACTTCTATTCATTAGAACATTTTGGGGCAGTGGTGGCTCAGTCGGTTAAGGCTGTGGGTTACTGGGTTACTGATCGGAAGGTCGGGGGTTCGAACCCCAGCATCGCCAAGTTGCCACTGCTGAGCCCTTGAGCAAGGCCCTTAACCCTATCTGCTCCGGGGGCGCTGCTCCATAAGCTGGCAGCCCCTGCGCTCTGATCCCAGTTTCCTAATTGGGATATGCGAAAATTGAGCAATTTCCCTCTGGGATTAATAAAGTTCTATAAAAATTAAAAAAATAAAAATTAAAAAAAAAAAAAATTATTAATCTTTCTTTCTTTGCTCGGAGTGAAATAACTTTTGGTAGGTCACACCATGCCCACTTCACTTTTCTCTCTTTCTTCTCCCTATACACTCCTAATACTTGTTGCAACCTTCACACGCTCTGCCCTTTGTCCTTCGTTCCTACTTTCTTTCCTGCCCCCAGTGTGTTCTCGTTGTTCGACGAGAAGGTTTTCCTTTCTCCTGATGGATGGACACTGCTGACCTTCTTTTTTATCCATCTCTTTCCCCATTAGAAGGAGGAGGGAGAAATAAGGATAAAGTCTTTTTTTTTCCTGAAGGAGAAATGGACACATTTTCTCCCTGTCGCGCTTTCTCATAAATGGAAATCGCGGTCATGGTGATGTCGCTGTGAACCTCTGTCCTTCTCTCTCCAGAGACGTTCGACAGACAAGCAATTAGCATGGACTTGCAGAAGAAAGTGTGTGTGTGTGTATGTATGTGAGTGTATAAATCCAGGCCAAGCTAAAAAAAGGAAAGAAACCTGTTGTAGCTTTTCTCTAGATCACACAAGTGTCTTCCCTAACCAAGTCTTAAGAAGGAAGTAGTGCAGCCAGTCTATCTTGAATATCCATATGACAAAATCAACATTTTTTGCAAAAATTTTGCAATATTTGCAGATAGACATGAACATACCTTTAATCTTGGGAAGAAGCAGACGTTCATAAACGTGTGAACATATTCAAGGTCTTTGTCTATGTAAAGTGCTGCAATGAAAGCTGTAAAAATAGACAAAAATCATAACATTATAAATTAGTATTTTTATCCCAGTTTATCATTGCTGAAAGTACAATACGGATAAAGCGTTTACGAATATCATTTTCTTATAGTCTGTTGAATTCCTCAGAGACCACTCAAGTGGCGCATCAAAGAAATACGTCAGTCCATGCGGACATTGCCTTGTTTGAATGCCGATGATGCCACAGCCATCCGTGGCCAGAAGTCAAATAGAGTTACATTGCCCAGGCTCTGTGGGTGGGAGGGGCATTCTCTCTCTCCGTCAATCACAGCAGCATTAGCCAATATAGGGCATATAGGCACTCTCCCAAAGACTGTATTCCGCTGCCCAAGAGAAGCAGTTTGGAAAGATGCCAGGTCCTGGAAGAAAGTGTATGCCATCACTCTCCTGGTTGGTAGCGGTCATATGATGGAGACAACTGCCCATTGGGTGGAAAATGTCAGTTGATTAAATGAGGGACCAAGACTCGCTGTCCTCACAATTTAGAGTCTCCATACAAGTCATCTGGGATCTTCTCACTCTTGCTCTTCAGAGTCCTAGTCTAGATACTTAAAAGCTCTCTCAAACTTGCAGTGTTACTCTGAGATCTGGTATGGGTGTGACTAATCACATCTTGGTCTGGGTCTCATTGCTAAGAGCAGTAGCCTGGATGTGATTACCCTTTGATCTTCTGCCTTGTTATTCCGGGTTGTAACCTCTGTCTCGTTACTCCCAAGTATGGTCTGGGTCTCCTTACTCCCAGGTACGGTTCTGGGTCTCGTTACTCCTAGGTATGGTCTGGGTCTCTTTACTCCCAAGGTATAGTCTGGGTCTCGTTATTTCTCAGAGCAGTAGCCTGGATGTGATCTCCCTTTCATTTTCTGCCTTGTTATTCCGGGTTGTAACCTTGGTCTCGTTACTCCCAAGGTGTGGTCTGGGTCTCGTTACTCCCAAGGTGTGGTCTGGGTCTCGTTACTCCCAAGGTGTGGTCTGGGTCTCGTTACTCCCAAGGTGTGGTCTGGGTCTCGTTACTCCCAAGGTGTGGTCTGGGTCTCGTTACTCCCAAGGTGTGGTCTGGGTCTTGTTACTCCCAAGGTGTAGTCTAGAAAAAAATCTGAGCGAGACTACATTAGACCACTACAGGGGGCTCGTTACTATGGGTCTCATTAGGTGTCATCAGGGTCTTGTTATTCTATGGCGTAGTCTGGTTCACATTATTCGGGGTGTAGGTCTCGTCATTCCGAGGTCTAGTCCATGGCTCATCATTCCGAGGTCTAGTCCATGGCTCGTCAATCCGAGGTCTACTCCGGGACTCGTTGATGCATAGTCTAGGCAAGATCTTGTAGCCTGGGCCTCGTTATTCCGAGGTCTACGTTTTCTGAGGTGTAGTCCGGATTTCGTTGTTCTATGTTGAAGTCCAAGATACAGTCTGAGTCTCGTTATTCCGCGGTGTAGTCTGGGTCTCATTACTCTTTAGCCTTGTTGTTAAACCTCTCTTTAGCTCAGGCAGCTGTTCCATCCTGCCTAAAATCAGCCATAATTATACCAGTACCAAAGAAGTCTTCCATCACCAGCTTAAATGATTCGCCCTGTGGCTCTCACCCCAGTAATCATGAAGTGCTTTGAGAGACTGGTTCTCCAGCACATTAAAGACTATCTCCCTCAAGATTTCGATCCCTACCAGTTCGCATATCGTGCGAATAGATCTACAGAAGATGCCATCGCTATAGCCCTCCACTGTGCTGAACCATCTTGAGCAGAAGCAGAGCTATGTCCGGATTCAATACAATCATTCCTGAAATTCTTGTTTCTAAACTAGTCACTCTTGGCTTCCCCCCTTTTATATGTATCTGGATAAAGGATTTTCTCACCAACCGGCACCAGATTGTGAGACTTGGTCCGTATCTCTCCTCCATTTGCACACTGAACATCGGATCCCCACAAGGCTGTGTGTTGAGCCCCCTCCTGTACTGTCTGTACACCCACGACTGTAATTCCATCAATAATAATAATCTCATAGTTAAGTTTGCTGACGACACCACATTGTCAGCTTACAGAGAGGAGGTCCTGAGATTAACAGCCTGGTGTTCAAAGAACAATCTGGCTCTGAACACCAAGAAAACTAAGGAGATTATAGACGATTTCAGGAGGCACAGCACCAATTTAGCCCCCCTCTTCATACATGGCGAGTGCGTGGAAATGGTCCATAATTTTCGGTTTCTTGGTATACTTATCTCTGCTGACCTTTCTTGGACAGACAATATCACAACAGTTATCAAGAAGGCTCAGCAGCAGTTACACAGAAGTACAATCTGGACTCCAAGCTGCTACTGACCTTCTACCGCTCGATTATTGAGAGCTTGCTGACATACTGCATCATAGAGTATGGAATGGCAGTTGCACTATGACAGACAGGGTGAGGCTCCATAAAATAGTAAAGACAGCACAGAAGATCATCGGCTGCCCTCTCCCCTCCCTGACGGATATCTACACCTCCCGCTGCCTCATCAAAGCAAAAAATATCATTAAAGACAATTCGCACCCGGGTTTTGATCTGTTTGACCTGATGCCCTCAGGGAAGCGCTACAGGTGCATCACAGCAAGGACAAACGGATTCAAGAACAGTTTTTTTCCAAAAGCAGTAACCACTTTAAACTTACATACTGTATGCACTGATTCTTGTCCCCCCCCCCCCCCCATATAATATATATGTTTGCACTGAGGGAGTTGTTTTAATCTCATTGTACATGTATATAGTGACAATAAAAGGCATTCCTTCATTCATTCATTCTTGTTATTTTTCTTTTTTGATCCTGGTCTTCATATTGTTTTGGATTGAAATGTCCTGTGGCACAACAGGCTTTATCAGGATAATGAAGATGAGTATTACCGCTTTTGAAGCAGAACTGAAAACGTCTACAGTTTTCTAGTGCATATAGTCTTGCAGTACATTCACCAAACTTCTGAAACAGAAGCTGTCGTTGTTTTCAGTACGTCACTAGGCTTGCTCCAGGTCTTTGATGCCTTTCTTTCTATGAATCCTCCTCCAATTCTGCTCCGTTTCTCTGTATTCCTCTTTCCTTCACTGTCTCTCTCCCGCTCCTCTTTTTATTTCCTCCCTTCACAAAAGTGATAAAGTGTATTTGTCACTTTGGGCAGGTCCATATGTCTGTCTCCCTCTCTCTCATTCTTCTCACTCTTTCTCTTTCTGTATCCTTCTCTTTCTCCTCCATTTTTCTCCCTCCGAAACCTCTCCACTTGCTGAAATATTCAGGTCATGTGTGAGAGGAGAGTAGTCGTCATCATTCATCGCTCTCTCGCTCTGGGACCCACACGCGCACACAAAAGAAACACAGTGACAGCTGGGACACACACCATAGACAAACCACACATGCATGTGTGTGCACACACTCCTCTGGATCTGCCCGATTTCTCTGGTGGTCACGGGTGACTGAAGGGTTATCATGAAGTGTGCGTGTGTGTGTGTGTGTGTGTGTGTGTGTGTGTTGGTGGTGGGAGGACTGTTTAAAAGAAGTTTCTATGAAGATTCCCTTGATGTGCACGTAACGAGGGGTGTGTGTGTGTGGATACATACCAGTGATCTACTGCTCATATAATTCATTCTAACTTTTTATTTACCTTCAAGAAATAACCACAAACACTCACACACACACACACTTACACTCTAGAAGGTCGGCTAGTGTTTTGGTGCGCAGAGCGACAGGTCGTTTGGTCTTGTCGTTCGTTATTGCAAACTCCTGCATCCCTAATTCCTCCGCCACCTTCGCCTGCGTTCTGTTATTCACCAACGAGCTGCGCAGGAGCTGAAACACACACACACACACACATTAACCCAGCCCTACATTTCATTCCTTTTGGAAGCAAACTACAAAATAAATAAATAAAAAAAACATGACTGTTTTATCTTAACACCACCGACACACACAGACGCGCACACACACACACACACACACTAAACAATATCAGCACACACAACGATTTATTTTACATTACTCAGCCAGGACACAACTAATGCAGGGGAAACAACTCAATTTAAGCAGGTAAAATAAAATGTTGGAGATGATTTATTTATTTATTGGAGTCGAGCTTCCGCTTCTCAGACAGCAGAGACGCTGGAAGTGAGGGAGAGAAGAAGAAGAAATAAATAAATAATCGGAAAAGCCTGCATCAAGCCATAAGGGAAATCAGAACAGCAACTAGAGTGGCTTCAGATGGAGATCTGTGTGTGTGTGTGTGTGTGTGTGTGTGTGTGTGTGTGTGTGTGTGTGTGTGTGTGTGTGTGTGTGTGTGTGTGTGGACTGTGAAATCATTCTGCTGCAGTTTATCAAAAGTACATTTTCATTTGTAAAAATCTAATATTTACTAGTTTGCAGTGTCGAAGTAAGTGTGTGTGTGTGTGTGTGTGTGTGTGTGTTCAGACTGCTTATCATGAAAATTCATTGTAACATTAACATTACTGCAGTACGAGTGTTCGCCACATTAAAAATGTACATGCAACACACACACACACACACACACACACACACACACCGTCAAATGGCCTTCATGATGATCTGGAAAATGGATGAACAGATACTCAGTGGCTACGAGCTGCATGATGGAATCTCCCAAAAACTCCATCCTCTGATTGTGACCTCTGAGAGAGAGAGAGAGAGACACACACACACACACAAGAGAGAGAGAGGGGGGGGGGGACATAGAAAGAGAGAAGGACGAAGGGAGAGACACAAAAAAGATACATGAGCAGAGACAGGAAGACGGTGAAAGACAGACAAAGTGAGACAGAAACAGAGATGGAAAGAGACAGGGAAATACAAAGGAACACACAATGACAGACAAACAGAAAGGAAAAGAGAGTCTCACAAAGACACAAAGACAGACGTACAGAAAGAGAAACAAATATAGAGGAAGGAAAACACAGAGACAGAGATCAAGAGAAACACCAAGACAGACACGGACACCAGAAAGAGAGACGCAGCGACACAGAAACAGACACAGAAAGAGGAAGAGAGACGGAGACGCAGTTAGTGGTGTGTTTGGTCATTAAGGTGTCGTATGATCTCGTGCTGCACTCTGACACGCGACACACACTCCAGACGTACAGTGTGAGGTGGTTGAAGCCGACGGTGCGCAGCGTGAAGGCTCGAGCCAGCAGACGCACGTGTGTGAAGAGAACGCCGATGGCCGTCTCAAAGTCTGTCAGCTTCTGCAGGACGGGTGACGTCTCGATGAGCTGTCTGTCTGTCACCGGCTCCTGCACCTGAAGTGCGCACGCACACACACACACGCACGCGCACACACGCACACACCACAGTAATGACCCATTTCAGATTAACACACTGCTTATCTGGCACTGGATCCTGAACTTAACCAATTATTCTTTCAGTACTCAGGAATAAAAGGTGCGAATCCCAGAGACTGCAGACTGTGTTTAGTTTCTTGTTCTCTGTGTGTGTGTGTGTGTGTGTGTGTGTGTGTGTGTGTGTGTGTGTGTGTGTGTGTGTGGTTAGTGTGTGATATGGAGAGAAACACACCACCTGTTTCCTTTATCTGCATCGTGTTTTAGCTACACACTGAATTTAGCTCTTGTACACACGTATGCAAGAGCAGAAAAAAAAACAAACAAAAAAAACAATAAGTCGGCAAAAAAAATTAATAAATAAAAAAACGAAATCTGGAATGCCGAGCGTGGCCACGTCACGTCAGACGCCTGTCACGCGTTGCTAACGATGCTTCAAAGACAAGCTTTTAATTGGCTTGAGGTTTGAGATGTCGCGCTCCTTTTGTCCTTGTTTCTCCGGTAAAAGAATTCCCCGTCTTCCTCCTTGACGAGGCGTCCTTAATTAACGGCGTAGATCCAAATGCCAGCTGTCGCATCATTACGGCTAATGACATTTTGCCGGTTGATGACATGGGCTCCGGGTTCAGAAAGAGCAGATGCTCTCGATGGTCACGTTTATAAACTGGAAGACATGTTTATTCGCTATTTTTATTTAGGCTCGATGACTGTACATGAAAACAGAGGACATTTCACCAAGTGTGTGTGAACTTTCAAAGTTTTTCCGGTGTTTTCTTATTTGGTTAAATGTCTTTTAGCGTGTTTTCAGGAAATCAGAGGACGTGCTTTAATTTATTTGGGGTTTTCTTCTGTTAAACCAGAAAGCTGGAAGATGCCCAGATATTTCCAGCTCTTTAGCAGTTCCAGGTCACCCGTCTTTGCTATAAAGAACAGGACGGGTAAAGGAAAGAGCAATTGGTGGGTTTTAACAGAGTTATAAAAGCGCAGAAATGTTGGTAAAAACTAAACTCCACTGGTAATCCATCTATTCCAGGGAAGTGACCTATGGACTGCAGTTTTATTGCTTCTATAAGATCGTCGAATGCAAGAGTGGAGTCAAGTTCCTGTCTCTGTGCACAAGTCTGAAAGATTTTGAGAACAGATCTGTCAGGTTTTCACTTTCACACCGTTATTACAGTCTGGTATAAACGTCTACAGCCGACTGTCTCGTCTCAGCTGGATCGGATGTTAGAATCAAGCGATGGGAATCACCAGGGGCCACCCGATACCATATTACCACCATTACCCGGGTGCCCGTTCAATTTGTGTTGCGATTCTATAAATATTACGATTTTATAAATATCCTGACTCAATATAATTATCGCACGCTGTCCAGTGTGTACCCCGCCTCGTGCCCCGAGTCTCCTGGGATGGGCTCCGGGTCCCCGCGACCCGAAATACAGGACAAAGCGGTATAGAAGATGAATGAATGAATATAATTATCATTTCATTTTATTTTGTTACAGTTCTTAAATCATTTCCTCGAACCACACCATCTGTAGGATCATAGAGGAAGGACAATGTCTCACCACCTCAAATGCAAACCCATGTAAATTAAAAACAATTAAAAGAACCATGATACATCACTGAATCGATTTCCCCCCCCCCCCCCCCCCCCGCCAATCTCAATTAAAATCCCATTCTGGTGACATAATGTTTTTCCAAATGAAAGAAACTAAAGATAAAGAGAAGTAGGATTTCTCATTCCTCATTTACCCCGACGCTGCGTGCGACTTTTGATGCTTGTTTTTCCAGGGCTGATCTCTTTCTGGTTGGTTTTTATTCTGTTGTAGAAGTTGTACATTACATGCTGAGTAGTTTTGATAGAATGTTCTAATGGATGTTCTCCCCACATTCCACCACAAACCTTCTAATCATACTTTATTTTAGCTTCCTCAAAAATAATGGGGAGGATTTGGTCTCAGCCGGTCATTCCTGCTTCTCAACAGACCAGTTAAACTTAAAAGTTAAAGTGACTGGACCGTCTGCGTGGTTCCGTCTCCACCCATTACTACACACGTCTCAGTAGGGGACTACTGCTGGACACGCCCTTTCCACTTACATACTCGTGTGCTCGGACAGAAATCATGTTATTTAATTTATGCATGGACTTTTACCTTCTCAATCCCCTTCACATGTATTCGTTCGAACTGCTTCTAGAGCCAAAGTGGGTTTTCAAAAGCAAAACTCCTTCAAGAAATCCGTTCCTCCGAGCTAAAGGTGGTTCTACACAACACCAGATCATAGGGTGTACTTAGTGTTTTCACACCAGGTGTAAATCTTTTCTTTAATCTGTTGGGTGTTTTTTTGCTGTAACCTCCATTGATGTGTGTGTGTGTGTAAGTTAGTGAGGATCACAGAATAGTTACTCCGCCTCTGATTAATAAAACTACAGAACTGAAGGAGGGTGTACTTTCTTTTGCCCCATGACCCTATACACTTTGCTCACCTGTAGTGGATGAGGTGGGTAGTTGAGCCAAACCTCTCTTAGGTTCTGTAAAACACACACACACACACACACACACACAGGTGAGTACATCACTCGGTCCAGCTGTATACTCCTGTACTCACATAATCTCATATGTGTGCTTGGCTAACCAAATACTTGAGAGGATTGTGAACTGGATGAAATGCGCAAACACACACACACACACACACACACACACACACCTCGCCGTTGAAAAGCAGCCGGCCAAACAGATGCTTTGCCTCTTCTAACCCACCTTCCAGATACACAGCACCTGCAGAGAGACAGAGAGAGAGAGAGAGAGAGAGAGAGAGAGAGAGAGAGAGAGACAGAGAGAGAAAAGAGGGACAAACAAAGACAAAAGGGATCGATACAGTGGGACAGAAGAAACATGAGACAGAAGGCGCGTGAGAGGAAAAGATACAGTAGATACATGTAAAAAGAAACAGAGACAGACAGACAAAACAGAGTAAGAGATAAAATGAGAGAGACGGGTAAAGCGGGAGACCGACAAGGAGACAGGTAGAGATCGAGGCCAGAGAAAGAGACAGATAAACAGAGAGACAGATGGACAGAAAGTGAAAGAGGCAGACAGGCATAAAAAGAAAGAGACAGTTTGAGAGTTTGACAAAGACGGAGGAAAAAAAAAAAAAGAGAGAGAAAGATACAGACACGGAGAGAGAGACAGAAAGAGGGATAAAGAGAGATAGACAGAGAGTGCGACAGACAAACATATGAAGAAAGAGACAAATGGAGATATAGAAAGAGAGAGACAGACAAAAAGAAAGACAAAACATTTGAAAGAGAGAGAGAGAGAGAGAGAGAGAGAGAGAGAGAGAGAGAGAGAGACAGGTGGAAATCATGACGACAAATAATAATAAATAAAAGGAAATAAAAAGTGCGTGCTAATATTCACACGGTCGTGAAAGTACAACTCTCATCACACACACACACACACACACACACACACACACACACACAGGGATTATGTAAACGAGGATGTTCAGTGTAAAACATGAATATTAATCCTCTCCTGAATCTACACACACACACACTTGACTTTTTTTTTTTTATTAAAAACCTTGAGCTATCATTGCTCCATTTGTGTCCAAAAGTGACACATTATTTTAATTTTCTTTGAAATAAGTGAACGTAAAGGGCCTCTGTAGAGAGAAACACACACACACACACACACCTCTTAACGTTAAAGTGATGGTAAGAGAAAAACAAGGAGGGAAAGTGAACATCCTCCACTGCACATTGTTAACAGAAAATAATCAAATAAAAAGCAGAGAAATCCTGAGCGAGTGAGAGATAATCCCGTCTCTCCTCGGCTTTAACCCCAAATCCCTTCCATCTGCTCGCGCTAATCAGAAAATCAGCTTTATCATGGAAATTAGCCTGAATCAAAAAGCAGCCTCTCATTCCGGTTGTTCATTATCGAGGATCAGGAGTAAATAAAAGCTCGACAAAATGAATACTTTGAGAAGGAAAGAGGACAACAGCAGCGGAAATTACCAAAAAAAAAGAGAGAGAGAGAGAGAGAGAGAGGCAAAAGCAGAACGATACAGTAAATGTGATGAAACAACTGAAAAGTAAAGAAGATTTAAAAACGAAAAAAAAAAAAAGGAAAACTCTGAAGAGAGAACGAGCTCAGAAGTTCAGCAGGTGAGGAAGTTCAGACGAGGAAAACAAACAGCTAATGTGAAATAAAAGCTGCGTTCAGCAGGAGGAAGCCGAAGAGCTGAAATAAAAACCTAAAGAAGTTAAGGAGCTATAAAAAGTCAAGAAGCTACAGGAGAAAGTATTCACCCCCTCCCCCCCTCCCCCGGTGATTACTTCTCTTTCTGCTGGATTCATCAAATTTCACTTTATTACATCGGGGATTTTTTTTCTGTACCTTTTAGTGCAGTGACTTTAGTGTAGAGAAATTCACTTCATACAACATCAAAAAGGTAAAAACATTTTTTTAAAACAACAAATATCTCATAAATATCTAAGCTATGCTTCAATAGTAAGCGTTCATGATGCTCACACATCAGATATGTCTGGGAGGTCAGAGAAACCGTGAAGGAACCTGAAACTTTGAGATTAAAGTTGTTAGGAGGAAATGATCTGAAGAAGGTTGGTAAAGCATCAGCAAACTTTGAAGCTTCTGAAAAGCACACCATCCACCACCAATGAGCGAGATCTGACCAAAGCGTAAGCTCGGGTAACGTGGTGTCCATGAGTCCAGCCACACCAGCGATGGACTTACAGAACCCACTGGTGCAGTTCTTCACCGATCCACGATCTATGGGCGAGGAAGCCGGTTCTAAGAACATGAAGGCAATGCCCAGTGTCTGATCTTTAGTCTGGTGCAGACCAAATACCATGCCTACCATTAAGCATAGTGATGGGAGCATCATGCTCTGGGCTTGCTTTCCAAGGTGAAGCTAAATACAAGCAAAACACTGAGTAGAAACTCAACAAACGCCTCCACAGAAAAAAATTAGGTATTCTGGTACTCCATTCCCCCCCCCCCCTGCATATTCCTGTTAGAACGCTAGGTTTAGAGCACTTGGCCAGCAAGGATACAGTTCCCCTGGAGAAGGTAGGATTAAGGACTAGGACGTCTGACCTTACAATCAGTAACCCTGATTCTTAACCATCTGAGTCATCATTGCCCCTTAAAATAGTCGATCCATCCAAGATTAGAACCGAGAACCTCTCGCAGCAAAAGTATCAGACCCCTAGAGCAACAAGCCACTCCTAAAAGGTGCACTTGTTTAAGCTCACTCAAGCAAAAATGGGTGGATAGTTCTTTCCTTAGAGTCTGTTACACCACTGCTGGTGCAGTTCAAAATCATGCAGTCAGCTTGGCTTGGCTGGTAGATTTCCCCCTGAAAAAGGGTGTGGCCTAAAGACGTGTGAACTGGATAAATATATATTGAGTTTAAAAAAATTAAGCTAAGAGATTTTTTTTTTTTTAAACATAATTACCAAATACATGTAAGCAACATCATTCCTAACATAAAGCATGGTGGTGGTAGTATCATTTTTATATTACTTTTTTATCAACAAAACAGGTTTTTAATAATCCTCAGCGATTACAATGCTCAAATGTTCTCGATATTGTTTTAGTTACATTGTGCATTTAGATAAATCTGGCTTTTACTCTGGCCTTACTGTCTTTGCGAGGACTCGGGACACACCATGGACAGGGTGCTAATCCGTCACAGGAAACACACGTAAGCACACCCACAAACTCATCTTCTATACCGCTTTATCCTGTATTCAGGGTCACGGGGGCCTGGAGCCTATCCCAGGAGGCTTAAGGCATGAGACGAGGTACACCCTGGACACACACACACGCACTCACACACACTACAGGCAATTTTGGAAACGCCAATTAGCCTAACCTGCATGTCTTTAGACTGTGGGACAGAACAAACTCCACGGACTCGGGACGGGAATCAAACCCTCGTGTCCAGGAGGTGCAAAGGCCTCAGTGCTAATAATGCAAATGACTTTTAGGTATTTCTTTAGGTACAAGGTCAGTAATTTTTGTTCTGTACATATTTCTAATCAAAACCTATTTTAAGATGTTTACATCCTGCATTGAATCCAACAGATTTTCTGTATCTGCATCTCTTGCAGATATGCTCAAGGCTTTGATAAAACTTGAAATATATTTTCGGAGATGCACAGTACACGGGAGAGTGATAGCAGGAGTGTAAGTGATGGAGAAGTGCAAAGTCAGCAAGACTGTGAAGAAAAAAAAAAAAAAAAGTGCTGACGGTGCCTGGGACCAACTCATTAAAGCCACGTGGCCTTTACAAAAAAATGATCTAAATGAGTCATTTTGTATAGCATTTCCCTCCTGGGGTACATTCTCAAACATTCAGTGCAGTAATGCTTAATGTTACAATGTCAGCTAGGACTTCTGACTCCTAGAGACTTCCATGAAATAGCACAAACTCACAGAACCTCATTTACACAAAGTGATCCTCTACTATGTACTGCTTTAGATAGGAGACATTGCGTCTGAACGGAAGGTGACGTAGTGGTTAACATTGTGGCCTCATGAGTTTCATTCCCACCTCGGGTGTGCGTATGGAGTTTGCACGTTCTTCCCGAGTTTGGTTGGTTTCTTCTGTGTGCTTCGGTTTCATCCCGCAATCCAAAGACATGCAGGTTTGGTAACTTGCCATTTCCAAATTGCCCAGTGTGTGAGAATCTCAATAGGGCATGTTCGAATCCACAAAGTGAGGAGGAAACTGCAAGTAGTCACAGATGGAAAAAGTATGGGTGTCTATCCTGATAAAAGATCTCAACTACAAGCTGCTGAACAACAGGAATAAAGGAAGGAGTTCAGTTGAAGAAGGAAGCCTTTCAAGTATTGTTCATGGCCAGCTCTCATGGTTCAACCAGTGAAAAGTGGTTGCCTGGTGACCTCCTGACATGGTTGATGGTTGGGAATGACCACTTGCTGTTGAACATCAACAACTCCTGGAATGTTGAGTGACAGAAGCAACACTTCTGCAGTTACTATGGCAATTAGAAACCTTTATAGCGGCAAAATTGCAGGGGAGATTTAAATGGTGATGCTGAAGGCACTGGATGAAAATGGAGTGATGTGATTAACTTGCATCTTCAGGGCAGGATGAAGATCCGGGGCAATGCCTTTGTACTGGCAGAGTGTGATCCAACTGGAATGAAATCACAATCCTTAAGAACCTCAACTGGTCCACAGCAGTTGGAGTGGCGGTGACTTTTAGTGTTTTCTCTGGTATCTCTGTTCCGAAGGTTACTATGGCAGGCAGAAACCTTCACAATGGTGGAAGGGCAGGAGTTGTGGAGATTCAAATGGTGATGCCCCTTGCAATCTCACAGACTCCAACCTGATCCCGCAGATTTCCATGAAGATCTCAATGATGTTTGTATAATCCCATATAATCCTATTCATTTCCACACTCTGTGTAACGCCACTGACTTCCATCTCCAGCTCAGAGTACTGCCTGACATTTTCATACCTCTCCTTTTCTTTCACTGTGACATCTCCGTTTTTTTTTGTTTTGTTTTTCCCTTCTGTCTCATTAATGCACTTCCTGGCTCTTTCCTCAGTCACACTCCTTCCTAAAGATCTTCATTCTCTGCCGCAGACAGCAGCAGAGAAAGACGAGTGCGATAGAAGGGTAGAGAAAAGGGGTCTGTCGATCACCGCGACACTCCATCTGTTTTCGCTGCCACCCATCAGTATTATTTAAAAAAAAAAAAAAATGAACAGAGATGCTAATCGTGTGCTCCAATTCAGACATGACCTCACTTCCTGTCAAAACAGCAAACAGACGTCACTGTTAAACTGTCAATCTGTCCCCGTATCTGTCTATCTTTATTTCCTTCCCTTATCTCTTGGCTTTCTCTGTATCTGTACTTCATAATGCAGTTCCCCTGAAAATATCTGTCTACGCAGACATCCCGTCTGCCTGTCTGTTACTCCACATTTGTCTATTCATCTATTCAGAAGTCTTGCCTGTCTACACATCTCTGTCTCAATATAGCAGGGACAAACCATCTCGGAAAAGAGGGGAATCTGATTTTCTGCCCCTAACACAATGTCTGTGCTTCCGTCTACAATGTGTCTGTCCGTCTGTCGACATGTCATCCACATCCGTCTGTCCGTCTGTCGACATGTCATCCACATCCGTCTGTCTGTCTGTCCGATCACCATTTTCCTACCTGCAGTTCATGCCAATTTATGTGGCATTAAAGTGATCGTGGTATAAATTAACGTGTGTGTGTTTGTGTGTAAAAAAAAAAGTGAGATGTAAATTAAAATATAATAGAAAACATATTAATAAAAATGTAATCGTTGCTGAGAGAGATCAAATTTATTTATTTAGCATTCAGACGCAATATTGCTTTGTGTGTGTCTATGTGTGTGTCTATGTGTGTGTCTATGTGTGTGTGTGTGTGTGTGTGTGTGTGTGTGTGTGTGTGTGTGTGTGTGTGTGTGTGTAACGTTTTAGATGATATACGAGTCTCCCCTGGGATTTGATGTTAAGAAATCAATACCAGTAATGAATGTCCCTCTGTCTCTCTCATGCACACACACACACACACACACACACACACACACACCTACAAAACACACAAGGCAATAAAGCATAAAGTAATAAATCAAAAGAAAAGCAGGAGCTGTGGAAATGACACCGGCCTAGCGCTGATATTAAATTCTCACACGGCGCTAACTGTTTTATCGCCGTGCTCATGTTATAGATTGGCTAACGCAGCTAACATGCTAACGCTAAAACGCTAGCTAGAGCTAGCCACTGTTGAGCATGACATCATTCTGCTTGCTAATTGGCGCTTTAGTATAAAGGTTTAAAGAAAAAAAGAAAAATAATCTACAGTAATTAGCATCGCTGCTAACAAATTAACATTAGGTTGTTTCATTCGATCTTACAATATTGAGCCCTAATCCCTAAAACCTAATCCCTGCTCCCTATGGCCTTAATCCCAAATCCTTTAAACCTAATGCCTAAAGTCTCAACACACACACACACACCACAGGTGCAGCTCAATAAATTAGAATATCATCGAAAATTTGATTCATTTCAGTCATTAAATTCAAAAAGTGAAACTCACATATTATGTAGATTCCATACACACAAACTAAAATACTTCAAATGTTTATTTTTATTTTTTGTATTACTGCAGCGATGAGACGTGGGATGGAGGCGATCAGTCTGTGGAGGTGTGCTGCTGAGGTGTTATGAAAGCCCAAGCTGCTCTGATGGCGGCTTTCATCTCTTCTGCATCGTTGGCTCTGGTGGCTCTGAGCTTCATCTTCAAAATACTCCATAGGTTCTCCACAGGCTTTAGGTCGGGCGAGTTTGCTGGATAATCAAGCACAGGGGTGCCATGCTCCTTAAACCAGGTATTAGTAGTTTTGGCAGGTGCCAAGTCCTGCTGGAAAATAAAATCAGCATCTCCATAAAGCTGGTCAGCCGAGGGAAGCCTGAAGTGCTCTAAAGTCCTGGTAGACACACCGTGGACCAACACCAGCAGATGATGGGGCTTCACTGACTGTGCAAACTTTACACTGCACCTCAAGCAACTTGAATTCTGGATTCTTGATTTCAAAATGAAATGCAAAATTTACTTTTCATCTGAAAAGAGGTCTTTGGCCAAATGAGCAACAGTCCAGTCCTTTTTGTCCTTAGCCCAGGTAAGACACCTCTGACGTTGTCTCTGGTTTATGAGTGGCTTGACACAGGGATTGTGACAGTTGTAGGCCGTCTCCTGAGGGTGTCTGTGTGTGTGTGTGTGTGTGTGTGTGGTGGCTCTTGAAGCACTGACTCCAGCTGCAGTTCACTCCTTGTTGAATCTTCCCCCTAATTCTTGACTGGGCTTCGTTTCACAATAACTGTTGCTCCTCTGCTTTTTCTTCTACCACATTTTTTCCTTCCCTTCAACTTTCCATCCATGTGCTTGTATACGGCACTCTGTGAACCGCCGGACCACTGAACCAGACCGAGAGACCATTTAAAGGCTCAGGAAACTGTTGCAGGTGTTTTGAGTTAATGAGCTGATTAGAGTGTGACATCACTATTGTCTACAATATTAAACTAGAGTTGAAAATGATTCTGAGATTGAATTTTGGTTTTTCATCAGCTGTAAGCCATAATCATTCAAATATAAATAAACAAACACATGAAATATAATCAGTCTGTGTGTAATAAATCTATATAAAACGAGTTTCACTTTTTTTAATGCAATTACTAAAATAAATAAACTATTTAATAAAATTTAAATTTAAGATACAACGTATGCTGTGTGTATATTTACGAACAAATAAATGCTGCTGTGTGTGTGTGTGTACATTAAATGCTGTGTATGTGTGTGTGTACATGTGTGTGTGCATACACACCTATAAGAGCCTCAAAGCAGTTAGCCATGGCGTGTCTGAGGTCAGACTCTCGACACAGATCCGGCCCGTGAGCGTACAGCATGAAGCGGTCCAGCTCCAACTTCTGCAGCGAACAACACACACACACACACACTATTGTTAGCATCAAATGGGCAAGTGTGGAAGTGGACGAGTGTGGAAGTGGACGAGTGTGGAAGTGGACGAGTGTGGAAGTGGACGAGTGTGGAAGTGGACAGGTTTAAAAAGGTGTGAGCACTGAAGTGTGGATGTGGACCGAAGGACAACAGGAGGTGAGGAGTTGAGAAGGCCGATATCCAAAGAGGAAATCAGGTATGAAAGTAAAGAGGTACAAAAGTGTAACTTAGGAGAAAACATGGTAAAGAAAAACAAATGTGTTTGTAATAATCGTAAAGAAAAAAAAGCAAGTATGAATGAAGTATGCATGTGGTCAGGCGGGAAAACGATGTCCTCCTGTTTTCGCACAGTATAAACACTGCGCGTGTGTGTGTGTGTGGGGAGGAGGTTAACGAGGGAACACACAAATAAACACCCCCCACCGGGTCGTTCGGTTAGCGCTAGCCTCCGCCCGCCTGTGTGATTGGTTTTTTCCTCGGCGCTCCCGTGTGCATCTTTAATCACATTTTTCAAAACATCGATTCATCTCCTTCATCTTTCCTGTAAAGCCGCTTTTTTTCTGGTTTCACCGCACCGACGCTTCAATTCACAACTTCTCAGCGCTACGTGATGGATCGCAGGGTTTATTAGATACAGCAAAAAACAAAACAAACATAAAAAAAAAAAAAAAAAAAACCATGAAAATGAAAAACAAAGTAAACAGTGGGGAAAAGAAACACAGGGAAATAAATAACAGTGAACCCTACGGAGGCAGCGAGTCGACTTCACAGAGGATTACCAGGACGTCTTCCACGGATGATTTTTTTTTAAGGGAGATAATTACAAGTGTTCTTGAGTGTATACGAGTAAACAAGACGAAACAAAAGAATTGGAACAAGGCCAAGGAAGAAAAAAAAAAAAAAAAAAAAGACACAAGGTTTATGCAAATTAGTGAAAAAAAAAACCCACCCGTCTCATTCTGAAAACTTTTCTCTAGTGAGCGAATTGCAAAGAGACGCAGAAGATTAAAGGTTTTTTTTTTTCTTCTGGCTAGCAAATTGGAACGAGGCCAGACGTGACGTCCGGTGGCAATGTGGAGAAAGTTTTAGTCCCCCCCCCACCCCCACCCGCACTAGATGATAAACTGGAACGGGAGAAAAGTACGAGAGACGTGATTTCTTATGCAACAGCAAACTAAAGAAAAAAATAAACACAGAAAAGCAGATGTACAGGGACGGAGATCACTTTGCTTTAGAGATCATTACAGGCAAACAAGATGAAAGACTTCGGAAAAGAATCAATGGAATGTTAGTGATGGAATCAGCAGTCACTTCCCGATATGATAATATCACCGGTGAAGGTTCGATTTATGCTGAGATTCTTCATCACGATTTCATACATGTTCAGATTCTACATTACATTTTTTTGTTACAGTTTTAAGATCTTTAACGCTTAAAAAAAAAAGTTGTCAAAAGTTGAGACGACACTACGGGCAATTTAGGAACGCCAATTAGCCTAACCTGCATATCTTTGGACTGTGGGAGGAAACCGGAGTACCCGGAGGAAACCCACCAAGCACGGGGAGAACATGCAAACTCCATGCACACAGAGACGGGAATCGAGCCTGGCCGGGGAATCGAACCCAGACCCTGGAGGTGCAAGGCGACAGTGCTAGCCACTACACCACCGCGCCGCCATCAAATAATTAATAAATTACTAATAAAATTATTAAAAGGTTAAGGATTTTTTGTTCAAACTTTATCTTCTTTAGATTTTGTAATTTTTTTTAACTGATTCAGTAATAAAGTCACAGAAAAATATTTGTATGCTAGAAAAGAAGCAGCATATATATAATATGAGCGACCACTTTAAGACACAAAAATTAAGTAAAGTAATAAAGGAATGAAAGCTGCCGGATTCTGCACGACAGTCTCCAGAAGAACCGAGTGGTTCTGCAGGACGCTCGGTAAAACTTAGTACCTCATTCATAAAATTTTTATTAATAAAAACAAATAAATAAAAAACAGAACCTAAAACTAATAAAGGTATTAATTAATAAGTTAACCAGATCTGATCTGTATTAAACAAAGAAAAAAACTATTTATAGCAAATTTCTTATTATGATTTTTCTGCTAACTAGTTAATTTAAAAAAACGACAGAAGCCGACTTCCACAGATTGTCTCTCCGGGGTCGTGATGGTGCAGCGTCACTAGGAACGGAAGTGAAAGCTATAATTGCTTTTTTTTTCCTCCCTCGTGTTACGGAACAATTGCGGATGTTCGATATGGAGGAGAAAAATAAGTGTGTGGAGCGAGCGCGATGAGAAACAGAGCGAGGTTTTAATTCCTCGTGGGGGATTCGTACATTATCCCTGCAATAATCTCAGCTTTAATTACACACGCAGACAGCGAGCGAGCGAGCTGAGGGAGAGAGAGAGAGAGTGGCGGGCTGGGCGCTTCGCCGCGACACGAATGAACAGCAAAGCATATTACACATCACTACAATAATCATAATACTCAGAACCATAACCAGCACGATGATGAAAAAAAGAGATCGATGTAGCAGAGGAAGCGCCGAGCGGGACTGCGGGCGGAAGAAACAACTTCCTCAAACATCGCTGACCTACCAGAGACGGCACAGATGATTAATTCAGTCTTAAACTGTGGTAGGAGTGAGTCACGGTAGCCTTGGAGCAAACACACTAATGAACTAATTTCTTATTGTTTATTAACATTCATATTAATTTATTACTTACAGCAAAATTAGCATTTTGATAATTAGCTAGGTGGCTTTTTTTATCTGTATTTTACAGCTATACGAGTCTAGATACACAGTATATGATATTTCACCGGGACAAAGACACGCAGTGTTGCGCTGTGAATTGAACACGACGTGCTGCTCACCTTAGCCAGCATGGCGAGGTGCTGATTCTGAACGATAGCGGTGCGATACGTAGCTAATCCTCCTTCCTCCAGACTGGGGAACAGGTAGTACAGGTGAACACTGGAGAACACACCAACACACACATCGGGTCCAATGTACATCCAATATATAAATATTTTTCATTACATTGTGAGACTTGAACCACTTTACAAATGGTAGCGTTCACTATGAAATGTCTGAAAGCTGTGATTTGATTCTGTATGTTGGTGGACTTCCTTTTGAAACAGGATGTCAGAATGAGGACATGTTGAAGTGCCTCACACAATGGGATTAGCATTTGACACCACCACCAAATAAAAACAATAAGTTTAACAAGAGCCACTTTCTTTTCGCGCCACTGCCTTCACCCACACCTGGTCAATTAACCTGAACATCATGGGTGACGATAGTGTGGAAGATGTATAGTTTGAGAGTCTTCCTTACCGCACTACTACTTTACAAATGTGTAAATATCAAAGCCAGTAATGGGCCAAGAGACCCGAGCTCGCAGTCTGCTCAACTCGACCAAGAAATGCCCCGAAAACTGACCAGGGAGTCACCTACTTGGTTTGTAAGCCATCAACAAGGAAGTTATCTTTTGCGTTATGCATTATATTATTGGTATTTTGGGAAAAAAAAATAAAAATGTGATGAGCTACGCTCTCGCGTGTATTCTTCCTTTATCAGCTATGGCTGTGTAGGTCAGAGAATGAGATCTGCATGTGCACACGGATTTCAGAGGAAACAGACGGCACCGATGACATTACATCTAATGCCCTAATCCAAAGGCTAGGAAACAGAATGTGTACCTGAAAGCTCATAAAACATCTGCTTTCTGGGGTCCGTTCTTCGTACGTCGCTAACTCCGTTAGCTGGATTTGATTGTTGTGGATTTGTCCTGATCTTGGATTGTTTCGTTGTCCGATGTGCTTCTCGCATTTGTTGTCATAGCAACATGTCCGTAAGCTTGAAGCTGCTCGGTAGCAGCTTTATTTCATGTAAACAGAATTAATTTATAGGGACAGAACAGAATTTATAGGGCAGTGGTGGCTCAATCGGTTAAGGCTGTGGGTTTCTGGGTTACTGATCTGAAGGTCGGGGGTTCGAACCCCAGCATCGGCAAGTTGCCACTGTTGAGCCCTTGAGCAAGGCCCTTAACCCTATCTGCTCCAGGGGCGCTGTAAGCTGGCTGACCCTGCGCTCTGACCCCAGTTTCCTAATTGGGATATGCGAAGAAGAAATTTCGCTGTGCTGTAAAAAGTACATGTGACAATAATTGAATATTCTTCTTCTTCTTCTTAAGGATGCGCTCCTGCCGGGTTATGATTGGTTGAAATGGCGACGTCACATCTGATTGGTTAAAAAGCGCTGACGTGGACTGACTCACGTGGGAAAAGAAAAGTATAAGCTCCCCCCTCCCATGGATTGCCCCCCCGCACATAATCGCTATCAAATATTATATTAGAAGATAAATTCATAGGTTTATTTATTATGTTATGTAGGCTGTTATAATGAAGCCTAGGCACGAGACAGCCGTCAAGACCATTAATACAAATTCTTGTATAATGTTTATTTTGTAACACATTTATTTTTATATGTATATAATAAAAATTTATATTTTTTTATAATGAAAAATTGGACAAAACTAATTTTATTATAAAATAAACAATATAAAAGGATACATGTTTTTGAAAAAAATATTAATATTTCTATTTTTCCGTATACAACATATTTCTTTTCATATTGCTTATTTTATTGTCTCATGTAATTTGTAAATGTGCATATTTAGTTTTAATATAATATTTGATAGCGATTATGTGTGTGTAGTGGGTGGGGGGGGGGGGGATCCATGGCAGGGGGGCATTTCAGCGCATAACAGGTGTTACAAAGAAAAATTGAGCCGCTCTTTTGTCATTTCGTCAACCAATCAAAGGGCTTGTGATCAGTGTTTCTACTGTCGATGCATATCGTCTTTTAAACCAACACACGAGCGCGCAATAATCCTAGACAACTCAATCCAGCCATACTAATCATCAACAACAGGTGTGCTGGAAGAACCGACTTAGCCACATCGTAATTAGCACGATGATCTCATCTTAGATGTGTCAGTTCATCCCGGATGTTTCAAGCGACGTACGAAGAACGGACCCATGAAGAGTAAGAAAAAGAAAACATGACCACATGAGCCCACATGTGACCTTGGGTTTTCTCAAACAAACCAACAGTGGTCACATGGTTGTTGTTTAGGGCCTGAGACACAAGGTATATAGGGCTCAAGTACCTCAAGTCCCTACTTTGACCCCAAAAAAGCAATTCTGTCTGTTCAGAGTGATTGAGGGCAACAGAACATATATGAGGGGTTATAAATCGGTGCCCTTCTCTCTAGGTTTTCTATGGCTGTATGTGACAGGGTAAGTTTAGCAGACTTGATTTACTACCCATAAACCTGATTGACAGAAGGACACCCTGCCACCCTCACGGAGACATATAGCTGCCAGGAAAGATGGTTGACGAGTTCAATACAGACTTTACAGAGGAAAGCACATTCGGTGCCATGGTCTGTCCCCAAAACTGTCGAGGGAGTGGACAATTTGACCAGGGACTGCTCTAATCTACCAGGGTGTGCCACAGAGGAAGAATAGGCTTAAGGGAGGACTCTATTACAAGCCTCTGTTACCGAATTGTTTTCTCCTCTTCTTAAGCCGTCACCCATCATCTCCCACGTGTATTTACAACTAGTGATTTATTTTGCAGCATCTGAGCTGAATTTAACTCTAAACAAGGATCAGAATCAGGGACAGGGACAGGAACAGCATGATGGTCAATACTGAGGCACTTCTAATGTTTTTTTAATGGCAGAAGCAAAACATCCTGTAGAGTGGTTCAGTATTCACCATCAAAGACTTCCCACCCGACAGTTAAGGAGATGGGGTGTGTGTTAGCAGTGTGTTAGCTATTAGCAGTGGACAGTATACTGAGGGAGAACCACCTGACCATGTTAGCGTTAGTTTAAATTGGACAGGAGGTGTAGCAGATCTCGGTCGCTAATCAGTCAAGTCCTACAATACACTTAGAGACTGCGAGCGTGCTGAGTGAGGAGTAACCCACAACTGTTCTGTGTGTGTGTGTGTGTGAGAGAGAGAGTGTGTTCGTGTGTGTATTAACCCACAATTCACTGCAAACATACATGAGTATGTGACAAAAAAAAAAAATGTAATCGAAGGTTAAAACTATGTTCTTTAAAAACACAGCGGTAGAGGTCACATGTTCCTGTGTGTGTGTGTGTGTGTGTGTGTGTGAGATGTGTTCTTTGGTTTAATAATAGTGTCTGTAATTACGGCATCTGTGGTAGTGGACGTCTCCGGTTGCTTAATTACCGGGTTGTCATGGAGACTTTGAATCTTAACACGGAGAGAAAATATCAGCTTAAAAATTACTCTCTCTCTCGCTCTCTCTCTCTGTCTCTCACCTGGTTAGAAATTCAACAACAGCATCACCGAGAAACTCGAGACGCTCATTGTGATTAATCCTGTCAAAGAGAATGAGGCATATTTAATAAACACACACAGATTTGTGCACACACACACACACACACACACACACTTCATCAAAATGTTAAAGAGAAACGAGCATGAAAATTAAATAATAAAAAGGGCTACCTGGAAGGCGTGGGGTCGTCCTGACCCAGCCGGGACATGATGTTAATCAGTGTGTTAATCCCTGAAAGAGAGGAGAAGTGCAGAGGAAAAGAAAAGGAGGAATGAAATAAATTAAGAAAATAGTGTATAAATAAAGAGAGCAAAATATACATGAAAAATAAATGTAAAAAAAAAAAAAAAATGCAAAAGGAATCAAAAAGTGAATCAAAAATGTTAAGTGGTTTTAAAAATGAGCTGTGTGTAAAAACAGGTGTAAAAAGTACAGCATTTTTTAATCCTTTATCTTTTGATTATATTGATTGTTTATAAAAACTTTATTGATAAAGTGCAAAACGTATAAAGAAGAGTTAAATGTAAAAGCCAAAGAGGGGAGAATTTCTTAAAAAAATCTTAAATATAATCTTTTTTCTATGCTCTAATTTTTTGTTTATTTGTTTATATCATAGTAATACTAAATAAACACAAACAGTACTCACTTTATTATTAATAGCTTATCGAAGTTTATTTAAACATTAATTATGTGTGTGTGTGTGTGTGTGTGTGTGTGTGTGTGTATAAACTCCAACCTTTTTTCCTCATGTACATGTGGTGGACTTTCCTGTCGCCGTATTTGGGCTGCCGGATGCCGCAGTTGGACAGAGAATTGCGCGCGTGGTCGGGGTTCATCCCGAAGTTCAGGTGATGACTCGGGTGAGTCATGGCCAGCTGAGGAGGACAAGAAGTGCAGATGGATGGATGGATGGAGAGAACAAACAGAACTGATAACAAAAAAAAATGGGATCAATAGTCCATCATTAATGTTTCATATCAAAAAGAAACAGAACCGCGGAGAGCTGAAGAGGAAGCTCAGGAAACAGAAAAGAGGAGGGGAACAAAAAGGCAGCGGGGGAAAAAAAAAACCTTTCTGTGAAGAAACAGAAGGAAAGTTTTATATTTTAGGATGTGTTTAATAATAATCACTGTTAACTTTATTATGGAACATATGCAAGCAATAAGATGAAAAGGAATAAAGAAGGAGGCATGAGGATAAAAGTGAAGAAACAAACAAGTAATGAAATGAAGGGTGCGAGGTAGGAAGCAAGGAAGGAGGGAAGAGACAGAAAAAGGAGGGAAGTGGAAGAAAAACAAGGAAGTGAGGCAGGAAACAAGAAAAAGAAAAATGTGAGGCAGAAAACAAGAAAGGAGGGACGTGAGGCAGGAAAAAAAGAAAGAAGGATTTGAGGCAGGAAGCAAGAAAGCAAGAAAGGAGGCAAGCGGCAGAGAGAAGGAAGGAGAGAAATGAGGCAGAAAACAAGAAAGAAAATGAAAGGTCGGAATAAAAAAAAGGAAAGAAGGGAACATGGAAGGAAATGAAATAAAATAATGATGAGAAGAGATGAAGGGAAAGAAAGAAAGAAAGAAAGGGGACCAGGCTGAGTGTGTTCACCTGCAGAAGGCATCGCTCTTTAAAGGTGTAACCTATCAGCTTATCCAGGTGCATCAGGCACTGGTGGTACCGTATGTGGTGGGTCAGAACCGGGAGCATCATAGCATGCTGCAACACACACACACACACACACACACACACACACACACACACACACACACACACACACACAGGATTACTGAGTAGACAGACAATCGAAAAACAAGACAGAGAAGAGAATTCAATCAGCGCTTCATTATTTATTAAGAGGTCTTCTGATGGAGAGAGAGATCAAAGTGCGAAACACACACACACTTTTCATTTTGACACGCATCTATTTCCAGAAAAACACAATCATTGGATTTCTGTCTCTTTCGCTTTTCACTTGTTCTAGCTCTCTTGCTGTAGGAAAAAGTGTGTGTGTGTGTGTGTGTGTGTGTACGCATGAGTGTCTCCTGGGATTCTCTTCGACATTAGCTGAGGGTGTGTTATGCAGAAACCCAGAAGCTATCAGTGATTACTGTAAAAGGCTCCGGTGCGTGTGTACCTGGCAGACGTCGGATCGTATCCCGGTTTTCCAGAAGCCTTGGCTGCTGAGTTCCACCGTCACTTCCCTCCTCATCGTGTTCTTCTGTCTGATCTTCTGCAGAGCTTCCTGCATACACACACACACACACACACGATTGATGTATTTTCAGCACTTGTTTAAAGTAGAACCTGGAGTGTGTGTACATATGGATGTTTTGCACTAAACATCGCTAACTCTACGAGTGTGTAGCGGTAGCTAGGTTAGCGATCTCAGACTCGCATTGATTTTCTTTCGCACTAACGAACTCGAAACACGTGACTGGACGTGCGACCGGACGTGTCTGCGCGTTCCTCTCCGCAGAGTCTAACAGCTGTGCGTTGTTACGGTCACTCCCCTAGCATCACGTCTAGACGTTTCGGGTTAGTTTTTGACGGATACGTCTACAAGCGAACGTGGAGACCCATGCACCGATACCCTGCAGCAGTTGCCCCTCGGGTTTTTTGGGTTTATTTTTCACCACCCACAGGGGGGCGCGACTTCAAAACCCTTGCTCTCCTTGTCATCACCTCCCAGCGCAGTCATTCAGTCGTCACACTTTCTTCAGTCGCGCGTTCACACACAGTTCTGTGTGTGTTAGCTCCGGCTGTCAGCGGGAGTCAGTAAATTACCCATGAGTCCCAGGACCGGGACTCGAGTCAGGGAGCAGAAGAGAGACATGAAGACAAGCTTGAGGCATCAAACACACACACACACACACACACACACACACACACACACACACACACACACAGGCTCGGGAGACAGCAACTAGTGTGTACCTGCGGAGTGCGAGGGAACAAGAGTCGCTGAAACGAGAACAAGTGAACATCGGCTCTCTGTGTGGGGGAGGGTGCGCACCTTATCGTCTCGCTAGCTTAGCACTAATGACTAGCCGCACAGCTCGAAACTTCAATCGCTGGGGTTCAGCTACATCAACCAGAACACACACACACAAAATCCTGCTAATAAGGTTGTGTGTGTGTGTGTGTGTGTGTGTGTGTGTGTGAGAGAGAGAAGGTCAGAACAACAGCAGGTCATTATAGGTTTGAAATAATCTAAACTAGTATGCGCACACACACACACACACACACACACACACACACACACACACACACACACGAAACAGCCTACCTCTCTCTGCGTGAGCTTCTGTTTGTCAATCTGCTTCACTTTGGGGCTGTTGGCCAGCAGGTGGCGCAGTTTTACGTAGCTCTTCCACAGTTTCTGATACCTGCAGGGGGGTTTCACATTGTGACTAATTAAAAACAAATATACACACAACTCATATATTTCACACACAAACCCATTCTTCGTTCACGAGACTCGGGTGCCTGCCGTGCGTCCATCCATAAGCCCGTGTAATATTTAAATCAAACGGGGATTATTAAAATAATAATGAAGTGTTTTTAAATGAGTGGGCCGAGCACTGAGCCCTGAGGAACACCATCGCTGGAACACACCGCACTGCTCTCTCTCTGTCTCGCTTAACCTCTTTATCTCCATCCGTCTGTATCTTGGGAGAATATAATGAAGTCCCTGTTGTCCATCCACACGTTTTTTTTTTTATTTTTATTTTTTTATCTATGCCTGACTGAACAAAACACACCCACCCACACAAACAGACACACACAGACAGTTTAAGAAAAACTGCAGTTTCTAAATTTAACATGTACGCTGCTGCACGTCACTGCGATGTACTTTAGCAGTAAAACTAATTCATCATTCACAGTGTCTACACACACAGCAGGAGCAACCACAGAGCTAATCAGCGTAACTCTAACATGTGTCTCCGATTCGTTTTAACATCACAGACACACACACACGCACATACCTTACGCACACATAAGAATCCAGAATTCCACAGCAGTGTGTTCTTCACAGCATATGGCATAAGAATCATTTAACTAATCTTTAAATGAAACCACTGAGGGTAGGGTGTTGGATAACTTGATCCAGGATATTAACTGATACTAATGCACATATTAAGCAACATCTTGGGATAAGTAGATCATCTGATCGGACACTGACACTGAGATAACTCAAAATAAGATCACTTAAAAAAATTCAATAACACTAGATAACCAGATTATGTCTCTAAAGTAAAGTAAATTACTTAAAACGAGAGGTTGCTCTGTGTACAATAAGATAACTCGTACCCATCTTGAAAGTATTAAAAGAACAAGTTAACTGCACATCACAGGCTATCTAGAAATAACGAGATAACTCTAAATAACAAAATTTCCAAATGAGATAACTTGACGTGACCTCTTGAAATAGCCAATTAACCCCCCCCCCCCCCAAAAAAAAAAACACTCACATGGTGAAATAATCAAATAACCTATCCCAATCAGTTATCTCATTTTTTCAAGATATGTCATCATTTTAAGTTGTCTCATGATCGCGTTTGGGAGGCAGGGCGCCTCCCAAACGCGATCATGAGACAACTTAAAATGATGACATATCTTGAAAAAATGAGATAACTGATCCTAATAAACAGTATCATTAAAAAAATTGAGAACTGAGAACAAGGACATACATTTCTTGAAATAATGAGAGAACATCGTTATGTACTGCATCTTGAGATAAAATTATGAGCTAACTCAAAATCAGGACATATTTTTAAGAAATGAGATAGTGGACAGTAAGGACATATACTGAAAACATAACCCATTCTTACAGAGTATCTTCAAATGATGAGATAACTCAAAATAACGCAATTTATAAATGAGATAACTTGAAACAAACACCATATCTTGGGATATCTTAATTATATATATCTATCGAAATTGATCTAAACAAAAAATTACGATATAACGCAGTAATGACGCATCTTGAAATAAGACGAAAACTAATTCTAACATATCCAATCTAAAAATTATGAGATATAGAAACATCCCTGAAGTCAAATTAATCAGATACATAAACTTTGTTCAAATAATATGCACTATAGTATCTTAAAATAATGAGATAACTCATTCTAATTTATGCTATCTTGAAATAATGGGATAACAGAGAATAAGGACATAAATTGAAAAATAAAATGCACCTTCTCCAGACAATTTCTTGACATAATAAGAATAATTAATAATTAACATATAATTAATAATTAACATAATTAATAACAAAATCATGAGATAACTCAAAATCAGGGCATCCTGAAATGATGAGATAACTCATTATGTACATATACTGGATGTGTTATCATTCCATAAATAAGGACAAATCATGAAAATATAAAATAACCCAGCCTGACAAAGTATCTTTAAACTAGAAAAACAACAACACACTTTCACTTCTACATGACAAGATTACAGCAGCACTTCAACTTTTTCTTTATTGTAGTCCCCTATGAATGTTCTGATGAATGTTCTGACAGTTTTTAGCCAAATAGTGTGTGTGTGTGTGTGTACTGCACTGAAATTTCATGACTACAGCACGAGGAAAAATAATTGGACATGTCCCAAACGAGCGAGTGTGACAAACACTGAAGAAAGGAGACTCGCTGGAGAGCCGCTGGTTGTGTTTACGCGTCTCATAAGGCCAAAAGCCTGCTGTCTATTCTTAGATCAGATCATGGACACACACACACACACACACACACACACACACACACACACACACGTCAGTTATTAACAGACTTTAATGTCAGACTGATGTAAGACATTAAAGTGCACTGATCAATTAAAAAATAAATAAAAATAATCCACTATCTCATTTTTTATCTCACACTGCCACCTGCTGGCCTTTTCTTACATTCAGTGGTTAGCTTTGTCGCCTCGCACCTTCAGGATCCGGGTTCGATTCCCGCCTAGAGTCTGGATGTGAATGTAGTTTACAGGTTCCCCCTGTGATTAGTGGGTTTCCTCTGGGTACACAGGTTTCCTCTCACAGTCATGCAGACATGTGGATGAGGCTGAGTGGCATTACCATGTTAGTGTGCCCGTGTGTGTGAGTGTGCCCTGTGCAGGGTGTACCCCGCCTCGTCCCGTTAGTCTCCTGGAATAGGCTCCAGCCCCCCCGTGTCCCTGATCACAGGATATAGCGGTAAAGACAGTCACACACACACACACACACACACACACACACACACACACACACACACACACACACACACACACACACACACACACACTTACTGAGGGTCTCCGGCGTAGCTGAGCTGAGCCGGACGGATTCCAAAATGGACGATGATTGGAAATGTGATGACGTTCGGGTTAAACTGTTCCCGATCCAGCTGGTCTATCCTCACCGAACTGGGTTTCTGTCTCACACACACACACACACACACACACACACACACACACACACACACACACACACATATATATATATATATATATACATGTTATTTGGGTGGGAAATACAAGCTAATGATCTTTAGATGTACAACGTGTGTGTGTGTGTGTGTGTGTGTGTGTGTGTGTGTGTGTGTGTGTGTGTGTGTGTCGCACCATGCCGGGGTTAGTGACGATCATTCCTTTACACTCCTCTGCGTATTTCTGCCACTCGAGCTCCTCCCACTGGAGCATGTTTGCGATCTCCTCCTCAGGAACCAGAGGTTTATTACTGCAGAGGAGATACAACAACACCTGGTGCATAGACAACACCTCCTTACCACCGTCTGGAACACACACACACACACACATTACATTATATGACACTCACACTTATAAATACATGACATTAGATCATTAGAAGGAGGATCTCACACACACACACACACACACACACACACATATATATATATGAGTGACACATGGAGAGACGAGATCACTGACCCGGTAAGAATCGGACAAAGCGAGGCATGAAGTGAAACCTCTGGCAGATGGGAGACTCACACTCCTCTGGACCTGCGGGGGAACATTGGGGGAACAGAGTGTCACGTGACGCAGTTCCTGAGTCACGTGACGAGCTGCGGGTGTGTCATGCCGGCGTACCTGTGAGGTTCCAGTCGTACAGCTCCAGGATGTCTTGGAAGAGGTATGAAGAGAAAAGCTCCAGACCTTTAACACAGTAGTTCTACACACACACACACACACACACACACACACACACACACACACGACCATGTGACAGGAGATCATTAAAAGGAGGCGTGATGGTGGAGGTGTAAGTGTGTGCTGACCTCAGGCGCCATCTCCTCTATGAAGTGGATGGTGTAGTCGATGTTGAAGCGGATCACTCGGCACAGCGGGATCTGAGACGGACAGAGACGGGGTTAATACCACAGTGCGCCCGTCATCATCATCATCATCATCAACCACTCACTCATCACACTCATAGCCGTCTGTTCCCATTGACCAATCACTGATCATCCCTCTCTCTGGATTTGAACAATACAGCTGATTATAATTTATCTATTCTCATATTTGTAATATAATACAATGCAGAAGAGACACCATTATTCCCATGAGTGGTGATAATAGACAGCAACAGCACTGAAATGTTTCACTATATACTGTATGTATCACTGGATGTCCCAGGTGTTACATGTCTGCGCCGGTTAAATAAAGAAACAAAATCATAATCTGTTTAGAATTAAAAAAAAAAGTGTTTGTGGAAGTTTTATACATAAAAAAAAAAAAATGTTGCTGTTGTACTGAATATCAGCACGGCTGTAATATCTTCAGTACTCAGGCTTATTATTCAGTCTATAAAACAAAATTATCCTGATATTCAGTACAACCGCACGACCTTGAGATTATATAATATACTGTATATCGTCCTCTATTCTGGTCTAGTTTATTCATCATCAGTAAATCTTTCTTCTTCTCCGTATAACCTTACATGGCGACTGATATGCAAATGGCCGCAGTGAATCATCAATGTGAAAATTAGACAAACACTCAGACGAACGCCGATCGCGCACTGACGGGGTGACAGGTTTTTTTTTTACACGCGGTGTGTGATGTGTTCGGCTGTTCGTACGCTAGTGAGAGGAGTGTGTGAGAAGAGAGAAAATCCTTCAAACAGGTACTCGTGATCGTCGTACTCGATCACCGTCGGCCGATCCGTCTGCACACAGAGAGGGGGGGGGGGGAGAGAGGGAGAGGTGGGGTAGAGAGGGAGGGGGGGGGAGAGAGGGAGAGGTGGGGTAGAGAGGGAGGGGGGGAGGGGGGGGGAGAGAGGGGAGGGAGGAGGGGGAGAGAGAGAGAGGGGGGGAGAGAGGGGGGGGAGAGAGGGAGGGAGGAGGGGGAGAGAGGGAGAGGTGGGGGGGAGAGGGGAGGGAGAGAGAGAGAGGTGGGGTAGAGAGAGAGGGGGGGGAGAGAGGGGGGGGGGAGAGAGGGAGAGGTGGGGGGGAGAGAGAGAGGGGGGGAGAGAGGGAGAGGTGGGGGGGAGAGAGAGAGGGGGGGAGAGAGGGAGAGGTGGGGGTGAGAGAGAGGGGGGAGAGAGGGGGGGGAGAGAGAGAGGTGGGGTAGAGAGAGAGAGGGGGGGAGAGAGGGGGGGGGAGAGAGGGGGGGGAGAGAGGGGGGGGGAGAGAGGGAGAGGTGGGGGGGAGAGAGGGGAGGGAGAGGGGGGGAGAGAGGGAGAGGGGGGGAGAGAGGGGGGGGAGAGGGGGAGAGGTGGGGGGGGGGAGAGGGGAGGGAGAGAGGGAGAGGTGGGGGGGAGAGAGGGGAGGGAGAGAGAGAGAGAGGTGGGGTAGAGAGAGAGAGGTGGGGTAGAGAGAGAGAGGGGGGGAGAGAGGGGGGGGAGGGGAGGGAGAGAGGGAGAGGTGGGGGGGAGAGAGGGGAGGGAGAGAGGGAGAGGTGGGGGGGAGAGAGGGGAGGGAGAGAGGGAGAGGTGGGGGGGAGAGAGGGGAGGGAGAGGGGGGGGAGAGAGGTGGGGGGGAGAGAGAGAGAGAGGTGGGGTAGAGAGAGAGAGGGGGGGGAGAGAGGGGAGGGAGAGAGAGGGGGGGGACAGAGGGAGGGGGGGGAGAGAGAGAGGTGGGGGGGAGAGAGAGAGGGGGGGAGAGAGGGGGGGGGGAGAGAGGGAGAGGTAGAGAGGGGAGGGAGAGGTAGAGAGGGGAGGGAGAGAGGGGAGGGAGAGAGGGAGAGGTGGGGTAGAGAGAGGGAGAGGTGGGGGGGAGAGAGGGGAGGGAGAGGGGGGGAGAGAGGGGGGGGGAGAGAGGGAGAGGTAGAGAGGGGAGGGAGAGGGGGGGAGAGAGGGGAGGGGGGGAGAGAGGGGGGGAGAGAGAGGGAGGGGTGGGGGGGAGAGAGAGAGAGGTGGGGTAGAGAGAGAGAGGGGGGGGAGAGAGGGGAGGGAGAGAGAGGGGGGGGACAGAGGGAGGGGGGGGAGAGAGAGAGGTGGGGGGGAGAGAGAGAGGGGGGGAGAGAGGGGGGGGGGGAGAGAGGGAGAGGTAGAGAGGGGAGGGAGAGGGGGGGAGAGAGAGGGAGAGGTGGGGTAGAGAGAGGGAGAGGTGGGGGGGAGAGAGGGGAGGGAGAGGGGGGGAGAGAGGTGGGGTAGAGAGAGAGAGGGAGAGAGAGGGGGGGATGAAATGACATTTAATATGTATATTATTAATACGATTATTTAATGCCAAGTGTCAAATTATTAAGTCAAATTAATAAGAAACCTAACGTGTTACAGAGACTCGGCTCAGCAAGCTGTTGTAGGTATTTGAAGAAAAACAGAAGCTAAAAAACTAACAAAAATAAAGGTTTAAAAGTCACATCAAATGAATTTTCTGTGGAATTTAAGTACAACATTATAATTTTAATTAATGCAATTATTGGACTTATTTCTTTCTTTTATCATTTATCGCAATATAAAACTATAATAGCACATTTAATATATATATATTAATATTAAGCCATTACAGGTGAGAAATCTTGCAATAAATGTTGAGCTTAATTACGTTAAATTATTCATTAAATCAATGAATATCGAGTTCCAAAAACTTAAGGTAAAGTGACGAGTTTACAATTACGTCAGGAATAAAAAGGAAAAAGAAGAAAAATGATATAAATAAGTGCGATGACGGACAGACAGAGACTCACCAGGAAGTTGGTGGGCGGAGACACGGTGATTCTGTAATGGAAGAGCTTGCCGGCGTTGTTGTTCATTGGACGACATGGCTTCACTGTCTACAACGTTTAGAAAAAAAAAAAAATATGGTCTAAAATTAAGACGATGATTTTTTGATTTAATTATTGGCACCCTATCATAGCCCACTCTATAGATACATTTTATTATAATCTGTAAATACCTACAGCTATTAACTTACAATAATCACATCTTACAAAATAATAATAATAATAATAAGGTGTGAACTTCATGCGTCACCTCTTCCCCGGGGTAAATGCTGTGCCGGATTCCTGTGCGTCTGGCTTTAGCGCTGCACTTACACAACGGTCCGTCGTTCATCTTCAGGACACACAAACGATAATAAACACAGACTGTGCTGACGATTCCAGAACGTTTATCTGCAGTAGTGTATTTAAATATGCTAAGAAGAGCAGTGTATGGATATACATGCACAAAAAAGAAATATTAGGAAATTGTATCATTACACTGACAATTTTTATTGTAAATTAGTTTTTAATTTATACATGTTTGCATTTGAGGAGGTAAAATGTTGCAGTTCCTCAATAATCCTACAGGTGGCGTGTGCTAGACTGTAAACACACTGGCAGGCAGCGCAATATCTAATCGGTGTACAGACCTGTCCCGGGTCGTTGTACCACAGCTCGTCGTGCAGCCGGTCAGGGTGCGCTTTCTTCCGCTTGATCTCTGCGATCACATCGAACACCTCCGAGTCGGAGCTGCTGGAGCAACTGCTGTCCCCGTCCGAGTCACACTCCGAATCGCTCGAGCTCTCGTCTGAGAAACACAAAAGTGTATCAGGTAGTTTATAGTAGGATTTAATGAGCTGAGGAGGAAAGCAAGCAGTGCGTTCAGTAACGAGGCAGTGAGGAAGAAACCCAGCTAAAGAGGAACGACAGGCGTGTGTGAAATAGTCGTACCGTGGTCCAGGTCCAGCTTGGTTTTCGGTGGATCCCACTTGGGACGGGAGGATTTGGCGCGTTCCTGCCGTCGTCCGAGCTCCTCCTCGAAGCGCTCGTACAGGTCTCTGAGTTTACTCGTCCCCACGACTGTCGAGTCGCCCTGGGAAGAGACAGATGAAGTCAACAAGGAGACAAACAACCCTGGAGGACGTACGAATGGACGGTGAAATAGCGGTACCACTTGATCCATGGGGTCGTTGGAGTAGTAGTTCTCGGCGTGAGTGCAGCGGATCCACGCCGGCTTCAGTAACTCTTCCTCTTCCTCATCCTCCGTCTCTTTGTAGCTTTTCTCTCGGTTTCCTCCTGCAGCCTCCACCCTCCTCTCCCGTTCTCTTTCCCTGTCGCGTTCTCGGTCTCTTTCTCTCTCTCGGTCCTCCTCCATCCGTCCACGTTTTCTTTCTCTGCTACCTGATCGGCTGCGTGCTCGTTTCCTGTGTCGGTCCGACGGAGGAGAGCTTCTGCTGTCCCGGTGCCGATAGCGCTCTCTGAGCAAAGATAAACATTATTAATACAACGAACAACAAAATTCGCAACTTACTTAAAGTTATAATGATAAACAAATGTTAAAATGTTACTGCGGGTGCAACAGTACAACTTTCTCCGGGTAACAACGTTACTCTAGGTTACATCGTTACACTGGGTTACAACATGTAGATTACAACGTTACTTTAGCTCATGTCACTATGGGTTACAATGTTACTGTGGGTTACAGCATTGCAACAGATTACATGGTTACAATAGTACTACAGATTTCCACATTTTTTATATTTTAATTTTACTATAGGTTACAACACTACTATACTGTTACAAGTTTACTGTTGGTTTGCAACATTACAATGGGTTATAATTTCTCTGGGTTACAACGTTATTCTAGATTACAGCACTACAGCAGGTTACAATGTTAAGAGATAATGTTACAACATAACTAGGTTGCATCATTATTATGGGTTACAAAGTTACAGCATTACAACATTACTGTAGGTTGCAATGTTACCACATGGTACAACATTACAATACAAAGTTACTGTGGGTTACGCAATATGTTACTACAGTTTACAACAGGGTTATGTCACTATAAGCTCCATTACTGAAGATAATGACGATTGTGTAAATAACATCCAGCGTGTTCACCAACATCCCCGGCGTACATCGGGCCGAGCCCCGCCCGCACCTCTGGTACTCGGACCACATGCCGCTTATGCTAATTCCAACATACCACTCGTTCAAAACCGCTTCTGAAGCAGGCGAAAAACTGGGGCAGAAGGAGCCATCTCTGCTCTTCAGGACTGTTTCACTCTTGCTCATACATCGGCCTCCCGGGTCTGAAGATGACGTTCAAATGCTGTCCATAGGTGTCAGTTCAGCTTTCAATACTATCGTCCCCCAACACCTGATCGGGAAGCTAAGCCTGTTGGGCCTGAACACTTCCCTCTGTAACTGAATCCTGGACTTTCTGACCGGAAGTGCTCAGTCAGCTTGGATCGGGAACAGAACCTCCAGCACCACGCCACTGAGTCCTGGGGCCCCCCATGGCTGTGTGCTCAGTCCCCTGCTGTTCATACTGCTGACTCATGACTGTACAGCGACACACCGTTCCAACCACATCCTCAAGTTTGCTGATGACACGTCCGTGGTGGGTCTCATCAGCAAGAATGACGAGTCAGCATGGACTGGTTTAAAGACAACTCGTCTCTGAGCGTTGACAAGACAAGAGATGGTTGGGACTTCAGGAGGACAGGGAGTAACCACTATGGATATCGTCGACAGCAGCAAATTCCTTGGTTTGTCCGCCTGGAGGAGAACCTCACCTGGTACCTCAACATCAGCTTCTTGCACAATGAAGCTCATCAACTTCTTTTCTTCCTGAGAAGGCTGAGGAAGGCCCAGCTTCCACCAATGGTCCTTACCACCTTCTGTAGAGGGACTATCGAGAGCATCCTGAGCAGCTGCATCACACACACGCGCAAACATACTGCTCAACAGCCATCAAACTAATTGTACACACCAACCTGTAAATGCTCTTTTGCATGATATTCATTACGCGCAATTTTGCACAAACTATTTTTAGCTTTGCTGCTACTTATAAGAGTTGTCTACTGTTTATTGTTTCTCCTCCCACTACTTCAACTCATTACCACAAAGTATCGAAACAGGTCATGTCACGCTGGCTCTTGTTTGCACATTTGAGGTGAGGTGAGGGCTACAGGGCCATAGTCACTGAGAGAAGCAGGATGGGGTTTCTTTGGAACAAGAACAATGACGGACTCCTTAAAGCATGTGGGGATCACCGTCTGGGATAAAGAGAGGTTGAACACAGGTGCTAGCTGGTCTGCGCAGAAGCTGAGGACTCAACCTGAGATGCCGTCAGGTCCTGCTGCCTTCCTGGTGCTCACTCTCCTGAAGGCTCTCCTCACGTCATGCTCGGAGATGATGAACGCATTTCCGGGGCTGGCAGCGTCTTCCTGTCTACAGTCGTTGGCGCTGCTAGCATTAGCATCGCTAGCGGCTTTAGCTGCAGCCTCGAAGCGAGCATATAGAATGTGTTCCGCTAGTCTGCCAGAGCCACATCTGAAAAACTTGGATAATTTTTCTGTTAACTTAAAATGTCAATTTGTCTTGTCTCAGCTAATTAGGTTTCTTAGTCACTTAGTTAGATTTTGTTAATTTATGTTGAAGGAACGTTGTTTCGTTTCACTGTGGACTAACTGTATATGGTTAAAATGACAATAAAAGCCTACTTGAAAATTATATATTGTATTAGAATAGCATAGCTCCGTAAACTAAATGATGTTGAAAGTGCATAGCAGTTTATAATCAGGTAATAACGCATTATAAATGTATCCTGGTTAAAAAAATTAAAGATTGACATGCCCACCTGCTGCGTTCTCTGCTCCGGTGTCTTGGGGGAGTCCGGCCTCTCTCGCTCTCTGCCCGGTACCGCCCTCCTTCCTGTCGTCGCCTGTCTGGACTCCGCCCTCGTTCCCGCCGCTCGCCGTGCCCACTGTACCCTCCATACCCATAGCTTTTGTGACGCCGTGGCCGTTCTGGCGATTTGTCGCTCTTAAAATGATGAAAATGCTCTACAGGCTTGAAGGAACCGGATTCAGAAGGGGGGTAGAAATTAGGGGGTAAAGGGGGTAAGTGGGGCTGAGGGGGGTAATTCATGGAATAAGGAGGCTGAAAGGCTAGAGAGGGAGGCATCGTAGGGGGAGGAGGAGGTGGGACATATGGATACGAGCCCTGGGAGGTGGCGAGGCCACCTGTAGGGACAGGCAAAGGGGGCGGGGGAAAATTTGGGGGTTCTGGGAAGCCCTGATGGAGCGGTGGGGGCGGGAAAGGAGGGCGCATGGGGCACTGCGGACCCTGGGAGGGCGCTGGGACAGGGTAGGGAGGGAATTCGGGACGAGGGGGCATGCTGGGCATGTAGGTGTTGGTGCACTGAGGGTTGAAAGTGGAACAGTGGGGGGCTGAGGGGTCATAGGGGTACGGAGGGGGCACGGAGGGCGCAACGGGCTGAGGAGGGGGCAAACGCAGGGGGACAGGGGGGTAATTCTGAGGAGGAGGGCGTCCTCTTGGACATCCGCGTCCAGGGTGAAAAGACATCTTCTGAAACGAGCCCAAATACAAGGATTGTTATAGTTTGTAGGGAGGAGTCGGTCCACTTCACATGTACACTGCACTACACAGGAAACAGAATACTACTGGGACATAGAGTGCACTACATAGGGTATGACAGAAAAGAGCAATTCTCAAAAGGCACTAGGGAACATATAGGCAGTAGAGACAGTGTAGGAGGAGTGAGGAGCTTCAACACTCTAATAAAGAGTTGGACCCACTCTGTACACTTCTATTCCATACACCATGCAGCGCCTCAGGAAACAACTAAATTATACATGTCGCCTACAGGGCTGATTATCATTATTGTCAAATGGCTCTTTTTAGATGTTTTCATATTTGCATTATACCCCCAGTATTATTCAAGAAAATACAGCATTTTCTTCTCAATATGTTCAGTGCCTATATTGTACTAAGATGGGCTAATAATGTCAATCACTGGAAGTAAATGCATTTTAGAGCATAACAACGGCCCCTAAACTCTGCTGGTCTAGTCGCGAGAACCCCCACACGAGCGGTGGGCGGAGTTATAGCGAGCGTTTTTAAAAAATGGCGGAGACCCAAATGTGGGAATAATAGTACTCCAAAGTACACAGGAATTGATTAACTAATTGATCCTCCGCTAATTTCTTACATAAAGTGACGAGTGGGTGGGGGATATTAAATGACAGGTCAAGCTCAAATGAATTCCTGCCACAATTCTGCGCGTGCGGTGTCTCCCCTGCTCACTCAACATGTTCTCCGCGCACGTGTGACTTCTCAATTGTGCGCACGCTCGACTCTGCCTGCATGCGCGTGCAACATTTATTTTCTGTGCGCGCTCGCTCAACTTTGTCCAGCGTTACAAAACAGCCACAAAACCAGCCAATCACAGACATCCACACACTACTGCTGATTGGCTGTTCTATCACCTGCGCATGTCAGATCTAGAGAAATGACAAATCAATATCCGGGAACCTCCTAAGCGACTAAACGACACGTGAATAATCCCGCCCACTCTAAAGCGGTACTAAACTGCAGTGGAAGCGCAAACCAATGGAAAAGTTGAAAAGAGGCAAAAGAGTGCACTAGGCAGGGTGCATTAGTCATTATTGTCGACGGTAGAGTGACTGGTTGCTTTACAGTCCAGTTCTCCCTCATGTACATGTTCCCTTCTGACTTTCTTTTTTAACTTGCACTCTGCACTACATATACATTCACCTTATACATGATGTGACTGTGATCATACCTTACTGTTATCTCTCCTTCTTCTCTCTCTCTCTCTCTTTAACTCTCCCTGTCTCTCTCTTCGAGCTATAAATGTCCCTCCTGAGCTGCCAGTGATGCAGACCCCGTCTGTCCTCTGGACCTGTCTGACTCGTCCTGGTTCTGGTTGGAGGTCTCGTTGCATGGATGCCCCGCGTGTGGTCTGTCCACTTTACCACAAAGACACTCCTGGCCTCGGCTGATGCCGACAGCTGTTTTAGAAAGACTTGTGCCTGCAGTCACTCGATAGTTCAGGACTGGAATCTCCTACAGTCTACCTGAGCCTCCGATAACTACCTGGACTCCATATTAACTTAAACACATCCAGCCTCCTAACACACAGTACAAATGAAGATCAATCCCAGTTATCCGTTATCACCCAGATGAGGAAGGGTTCCCTTTCGAGTCTGGTTCCTCTCAAGGTTTCTTCCTATCGCCATGTCAGGGAGCTTTTCCCTCAGCACCGTCACCCTCGGCTTGTTCATCAGAGACGATCTGATCATTTTGATTCAAACACATTCTCGCATTTCCATAATTTTCCTTTAATTCTGTGAAGCTGCTTTGCGGCGATGACCACTGTTAAAAGCGCTATAGAAATAAAATGTATTACAATTATTTTATACCCTACACAGTGCAGTAGGTTTCACAGATGGATTGTATAGCACACTACACAGTGTGTATAATACATAGTGTATATACTAACTAGTGGAACATTTCTATACCAGATCGAGAGCCACATTCTTAAATGCGTCCTGTGAAGTGCACACTAACGTTTTTTTTTTTACACTTTAGGATGAATTAATAATGCAAATTCATGGACAGTGTATGTACATGCACATGCCCTTATAAAAGTACATCCTTCTGCAGATAAATTTGGATATGAAATGGAGATTATTCAGTTATGCATCGTGAGTTTTTTCATTTAGTGATTCATGTTACCACAGTGACTCTAATTTTTCCATTTATAAGAGTCACTGGAATATTCTGCTTCTCACTGTGATTGGCCGTGACCGGTGATTGGCGTCAGACATATACAATTCTGTACCGATCACAGAAGCCTCCCAGTGGAGCAACAGAAACGCATTTTTATGGCGTTACATCATCACAAATCACGCACGTTGAAAGCCTCTGATCCGCCTTTTGGTTCAAACTCTGAGCCTCAAACCCACTCATTACACACACTTACACCCGTCTCACAAGACTGCGAGCGCTAAATAGTCAAAAATCGTGTGCATTATAACCTGCGTGCTCGCGGGCCGCTATGCCTGCACTATGGAGGTAAACACTTTCATCTGGTGTGGTACGAATTTATTATTTGCTACGATTGATTAGAAATAATAATTATTGGAGAATGACAGGGATACGCGCTGCTCGGTTAAATGTTGTAAACTCTTAAAAATTTATGTTATTCATCTGTATTGTAACAATATCGGGGGGGGGGGGGGTGTAATATCGCATCGTGGTATTTACAGAATCGTGGTATTTACAGCATCGTGGTATTTACAGCATCGTGATATTTACTGTATCGTGATATTTACTGTATCGTGGTATTTACAGAATCGTGGTATTTACAGAATCGTGATATTTACAGAATCGTGGTATTTACAGTATCGTGATATTTACTGTATCGTGATATTTACAGAATCGTGATATTTACTGTATCGTGGTATTTACAGAATCGTGGTATTTACAGAATTTACAGTATCGTGGTATTTACAGAATCGTGATATTTACAGTATCGTGATATTTACAGTATCGTGATATTTACTGTATCGTGATATTTACAGAATCGTGGTATTTACAGAATCGTGGTATTTACAGAATCGTGGTATTTACAGTATCGTGATATTTACAGAATCGTGGTATTTACAGAATCGTGATATTTACAGAATCGTGGTATTTACAGTATCGTGATATTTACTGTATCGTGATATTTACTGTATCGTGATATTTACTGTATCGTGGTATTTACAGAATCGTGGTATTTACAGTATCGTGGTATTTACAGAATCGTGATATTTACTGTATCGTGGTATTTACAGAATCGTGATATTTACTGTATCGTGGTATTTACAGAATCGTGGTATTTACAGAATCGTGATATTTACTGTATCGTGGTATTTACAGAATCGTGGTATTTACAGAATCGTGGTATTTACAGAATCGTGATATTTACTGTATCGTGGTATTTACAGAATCGTGATATTTACTGTATCGTGGTATTTACAGAATCGTGGTATTTACAGTATCGTGATATTTACAGAATCGTGATATTTACAGAATCGTGGTATTTACAGTATCGTGGTATTTACAGAATCGTGATATTTACAGTATCGTGGTATTTACAGAATCGTGATATTTACAGTATCGTGATATTTACAGTATCGTGATATTTACTGTATCGTGATATTTACAGAATCGTGGTATTTACAGAATCGTGGTATTTACAGTATCGTGATATTTACTGTATCGTGATATTTACTGTATCGTGGTATTTACAGAATCGTGGTATTTACAGAATCGTGGTATTTACAGTATCGTGGTATTTACAGAATCGTGATATTTACTGTATCGTGGTATTTACAGAATCGTGATATTTACTGTATCGTGGTATTTACAGAATCGTGGTATTTACAGAATCGTGATATTTACTGTATCGTGGTATTTACAGAATCGTGGTATTTACAGTATCGTGGTATTTACAGAATCGTGATATTTACTGTATCGTGGTATTTACAGAATCGTGGTATTTACAGAATCGTGATATTTACAGAATCGTGATATTTACAGAATCGTGGTATTTACAGTATCGTGGTATTTACAGAATCGTGGTATTTACAGAATCGTGATATTTACAGTATCGTGGTATTTACAGAATCGTGATATTTACAGTATCGTGGTATTTACAGAATCGTGATATTTACAGTATCGTGGTATTTACAGAATCGTGGTATTTAAAGAATCGTGATAATATCGTACCGGCTGCTCCCTGCTGATTCCCATCACTGATACACACAGGGAGTCTGACCAGGTCGGCTAAAGCACTTGTACACATTATTCACTCAGTTTAAGCGAATCTCATTGGGGTGTTTATCTCAGAGTCAGAGTGAAATCAGAATAAACACATTTTAATTGTTTCTCCAAACCGTTAAAAGCGAGTGTGTCACTTACCTGCGCGCGCTAGCCGCTAACCGAGCTAAATCTGCTAGCAGGAAAAAGAAAATCACATCGACGAGAAACCGGAAGCAGCACGAGCCACAAGTGTAATTTATATAATCGTATATATTAACGTATACAAACGTCGTATATAAATCCAGAGAGAACAGTACGCGTTTATATCAGGATTCTAACAAGTTCTCATTTAACGCCGCAGCAAAAATCTGCATCCCAAATCACTACGTGTCCCCTATATAGTTGCACTACGTAGGGCCACCACGAACACGCTAACTAGGGCACTGCGTGTCAAAGAGTTACACATTTTAGGATACAGCCTGAGAGTTTTATTTTGCACTGCTAAAGAGAAGGACCAATCAGTAATCGCGGCTTGCCAAGATCAGCCAATGAGCGTTGAGGACGCGTGTCCGTCGTAAATCGTGTCCCGTAGCAACACGGATGCGCTGATCAATGCGTTCCGAGGCGAAGTGTAGAGTAGTGTGTGTGTTACTTCGATACACATCCGGAATGTGTCGTTAATGCAAGTTTTTAATATCATAATTTCGAGATATTTCGTGATGTTATGTTACTTTAACTTAATATGTCATTTTAATTTAATGTCTCAAAATTTTGTTAATAAATATTTATTTTTTGTTTATTTGTAAACTTGTTATTTCAACATAGTTAGAACTTTTTGAATGTGCATAGTCTTTAATATTTACATATAAATTTCATGTTAACAATGAGATGCTGCTTTGTGTCTCAAACTGAGGAAGCACACTACACACAGGTCTTTCCCTCCTTTTTTTTTTTTATTTCCCTCTTTACAGATTGAAAAACCACGATGTTAAAAATGTTTCTTCAGGTGTCAGAGGTAATGCTCACACACACATACATACACACACACACAAACAAACCCCGGACACTAATGCCATGATGTCCACCATCGCAGTAAAACCAATACTCGCTCGTGTACAAAATGGTGAGTTTTCCAGCCGTGAGAGCATCTTTAAGATCACACACACACACACACACACACACACACACACACACACACACACACACACACACACAACGAAAAAAGAACTCAAGGGAGGAGAAAAAAGTGGTGCGCGCACCCCCCGCCACCAAAACAACCCGGCCGATGTTTAATCATATTTTTTAAAACGAGCCGTAAGTCGTCGATCACGTTAGTATTTTTCATAAAAGACAGGAAGTGAAATTGAGAGAGAGAGGAAGTGCTAGCTTATGTGATTTTTTTTCCTTTAGAAAAAAAAGATCAAAAACATAATCTCTAAGAATCATCATCATCTTCATCAATATATAGATGCCACGTTGCTCGTCTTCCACATCTCCATTTGGACCCTGTGCTACCAAAACCGGTCAATCAGTTGCAGCATTTGCCCGTGGAGCCCTGGGGGGCGGAGTCTTGGAGGTCCACACCCGTTCGGCCCCGCCCGCTGGAACCTCCTCCTCCCCCTGCTTGAGGCTCGTTCTTCGGCAGCTTCTTCGCTGTAAGAGAGGAAAAGCGAGAGTGAGAGTTAAACATGTTTCTAAAACAGTGGGACGCATAGGCAAAGAAATAGCACAGATTCGTAAGATGATGACTTTTTGATTGTTATTGTGACCAAATAATAATAATAATTATAATAAGCAAAATCTTCAGACATTTTTTGCGATGTCCCTTCGATATTCCAGGAGCGGTACAATTTACATGTTTTAAAAGTAATTATGACTGGCATATTATAATTACTTTGGCTAAATACACATTGTGATGTCTGAAGACTCCTCGTTAACACACACCGGCAGGACTCCTGTATAAGTGTTTGTTTTTTTAATCAGTCCAGTGCCGTTAAAAGTTGCCGCGCAGATCAGTGCTGCTTTAATTCGAAGTGTTAAAATTTTTGCTTTTTTTTAATGCGATTATGTGCAGAGCATGTGTGTGTGTGTGTGTGTGTGACACCCTCAGTACAGCATGTCAATCTACTCTGCCCCATTTATACCCTTGTGTAGGGAAAAACGGAAGTACAGCCAGTAATAGTAAAGTAAAAAATAAATAAATAAATAAAAATGGGTGTTAGTTTGGTGGTTTTATTTGTGTGTGTGTGTGTGTATATGTGTTCTGACTCACCGATGGCCATAAATATCTCATTGACATTCATGGCGGTTTTGGCCGAAGTCTCCATGAACAGCAGGCCGTTATCGTCAGCGTACGTCTGCGCTTCCTGTTCCAGTACACACATCACACCGTTAAAATGACACTCTCTGTCAATCAAAGACCCCCCCCCCACACACACACACACAAACACACACCTGGAAATCAACAGCTCTCTTGTTAACGAGGTCAGCTTTGTTCCCAGAGAGGGCGATGACAATGTTGGGACTCGCCTGCTTCTGCAGCTCGTTCACCCAGTTCTTCGCTCGTGCGAACGTGTCCTACACACACACACAGTGTGAGAGAGTGAAGTAGTGAAAGAGACCGTGTGGAGTGAGCGAGAGTGTGTGTGTGTCTTTTCACCGTGTTAGTGATGTCGTAGACGATGATGGCCGCCTGCGCTCCTCTGTAGTACATGGGTGCGAGGCTGTGGTAGCGCTCCTGCCCGGCTGTGTCCCAAATCTCAAACTTGACCGTCGTGTCGTCCAGGCACACCGTCTGCGTGAGGAACGCCGCTAGACACAAAAAAGGAAGAGTTAGGATTAGATCAGAAACCGTCTGGTCTTAGTGACGAGGTGACGATGATCAGAGAAGCGTGCAGTGAGAGCGTGAGAACCTCCGATGGTGCTCTCCTGGTACTCGTGGAACTGGCCCTTGACGAAGCGCAGGACGAGACTGGACTTCCCTACGGCCGACTCGCCCAGCAGAACCAGCTTAAACTGGCAGATCTTGTTCCCCGCGGCCGGCCCGTTGGGTCGACCCGCCATGACGACGACGTGCTGACGATGTGGCTCCGGGTCCGGACTCCGGCTCAGGGACGCAGGGGACACAGGAGACACAGCGTCCAGGCTGGAACGACAAGCAGACTCCTGTCTGAGACGCTCTGCAGTCACGTGACAGTGAAAAACCGCCTGAGCGATAAATCAGCCCAGCCCTGACCCTCTCTCTCTCACACACACACACACACTGAGCTGACCACCAATGACGTCACTTCCGCCAGAAAACTCACCTATTAAACTGATTACAGCACACCGGCGTTATGCTAATGCTAGCTCACCTGACTCAAAGATCTTAAGCAAACCTTTATAGTTTCCTCCATAACTGTTTTATTCAAGTTTATAAATGCTGTCAAAGTTCAGACGGAGCGCTAGCGCACAGGCTAAACGCTAGCACGGCTAACATTAGCTAACAAGCTTTCAAAACACAATTTAGGATTAAACACAGCAGGACACTCACTCACCTAAGGGCTTGTTTTTACTCTACGCGGCGTTTGACGCGATGTCTTTGTAAATATTTTCAGCACAAAATGTCGCACTTTTCTTTCACTTGCTCCCTTGTCAAAACATAACAGTTTTTTTTTCCCCCGGTGTTTTTCCCTACCCGTATTCACACAAACCCCGCCTCCTATTTTACGATTGGACAGTTTCACAATGAAATTATATGAGTAGACATTGAGAACCAATCCGAGCGTAGACGACGTGACAGTTCTGGCCAATCACGCAAAAAGGGCTGGATTTCCTGAGTACAGGTAGGAAATGTAACCAGGGCCTTTTTCGGCCTATTTCTGGCGTTACAGTCGTACTTCCGGATCCGGGTAAGGCGAGTACGCCATGAAACAGCCAATCAGCGCCAGCCAATGGAAATTCCGGCACGAGAGGACGTATGCTGTTTCCTGGCAACGACCGCAATTAATAAAAACAACGCAAGCAAATGTAATGTGAAGGAAACATTTAAACTTTACTCAGTGTTTGAAACAAACGTAGATATATTTTACATGCTTTCGACAAAAAAAATAAATATTATTATGGAAATTATCTATCTAAATTATATCAAATTATATCTCGACTAATCAAGTACAGCCTGTTTTATTATTATTTTTATTTATCAAAACAAAATACACGTGTGCATCTCTTAGCTGATGTTTATAGTAATTTAATAATTATATATCTGTCGTATAGCAATTATACTGTTTATGATAAATTAAGTCAAATATTATAGTTATACTTGTGAAACAGCTTCGGTTTTATTAGTTACGTAGTGATTTTTTAAATATTGTTTTATATATTTTTTTATATTTATTTTTGTTAAAATTTAATTGAAACGTTAATTGGAAATAATTGCTCACTTCCGGTTCCGTTCAACGTAATTACCCTGTTACTCCACAAGATGGCGACAGATTCAAATTCAGATAATTTTGTTCTTATTTTATTGTTTATTTTATTTATATTTTATTTATATATTATTTATATACATTTTGTTTATATTGTTTATATTATTACTATTATTATTACTATTTATTTTTCACTTGTATGTATATTATTATATAAATATACACTTATAATATTTATTACTTATATAATTGTATTTGTAATATTTTTCATAATATATTTTATTAAATTAGTTATTTTTGATTTGTAATTAGATTGTTTGTTCCTTTTATTTTATTCAACCTATTGCGATTTTAGGCTGAGTATTTATCAATTACCGTTTTATATGTAAAGCTTACTTATATATCTATAAAATGTTTGAAAGACAATAATAACCACATGCGGCGGCGTGTCTTTTAGCCTAAGCACAGAGTCTGAGTGACTGACTGGACTCTCTGGTCCGTCCCTCGGTTTTCATGACACACGGCTGGGTTTTAAGATTTTATGAAGTGTATCCCGAGCTGTTTGTGTCCACCTTCATTACTCTGCGGTCTTGCTCTCTGCTCTCTGCAAGTGGGCTAATATTTTTAGCGCCGTCCCATTTCCAGCACAGGCCTGACGTCGTCAAGTCTATTCTGGTGGCAGTGTGTGTTCAGACAAAGGAAGAGGAAAAAAAACATTGACTAAATTTGCAAGCACAAGCAAACCTGGAGCAGCTTGTCTCAGGAAGTACAGCTTGGGGATGCGGTGTGCTCGTTACCTGAAGAGACATCAGGTGCTCAGGAGTCGCTCGGCCGACACCAGCTAATTTCAGTCCGCTAACGCTACATCCGGGCGGCGCGGTGGTGTAGTGGTTAGCACTGTCGCCTTGCACCTCCAGGGTCTGGGTTCGATTCCCGGCCAGGCTCAATTCCCGTCTCTGTGTGCATGGAGTTTGCATGTTCTCCCCGTGCTTGGTGGGTTTCCTCCGGGTACTCCGGTTTCCTCCCACAGTCCAAAGACATGCAGATTAGGCTAATTGGCGTTCCCAAATTGCCCGTAGTGTGTGTGTGTGTGTGTGTGTGTGTATGTGTGTGTGCCCTGCGATGGATTGGCACGCTGTCCAGGGTGTACCCCGGCTCGTGCCCTGAGTCTCCTGGGATAGGCTCCAGGTCCCCGCGACCCTGAACACAGGATAAAACGGTATAGAAAATGAATGGATGAACGCTACGTCCTAAACGCTTACAGTTGCAAAAGGAAATCGAGAGTAAATAAAAGCATCCCGACGATCTATTGTTAAAAAACGGACATTTCAAAGTTGAAATTCATGGAGCGAGTGTGGCGTTTCCCCTCAGCGCTACGATAGAAAGGCTGAAAACGGCACCAAATTTACTCTTCGATACGAATAGAAATGTGAATTTTTTTTACTTTTTTACTTGAATAATCACTGATATTAGCATGTGCATGTGTTTAGCATTCAGCGTGCTCATTTAGTGAGGCAGGTTTCTTGCTAGCTAGTTTTGGCATTTTATTTTAATATATAAATGGATAAAGAAACAGAGAAAAAGTAAAATGAGACTCAGAACTTTCCATCTTTAAAATCTGTAGTGTAACACAGTGTTTATTATTAGCTCTGAATATCATTATATCATTATAATAATATAATAAGGAGACAATTATGAATATCTTGTGCCTCAGTTTGTTACACTGGACTCTGTGGCCTCTCTGTGTACACACACACACACACACACACACCGGCGCGAAACAAGACGAAGCTAGACGTCCTCTTCATCGCGACTCATCAGCGATCTCTTCCTCTGAAGCACTTCTTCATATTTCATGTGCTGAGCATCTCATTTACATAATTATGCATTAATATGGCACAGGTCTTTTTAAACACACACACACACACACACACACACACACACACACACACACACACACACACACACACAGGGGAAACAAGGTCATCAGGGACACCATCACACTTGCAGCATCACAGATGAAAGGGGAAAAACAGATGGAGACAAAGAGAAAGCAGGACAAGACAGAGACAAGATGAGGAAAGATAGACAATAGAATAGAGAGAGAGTGAGAGAGGGAGAAAGACGGAGAGATGGAGAGTTATAAATGAGTGCTGCAGATTTTTAAACGCACACATCTTCTAAAAATGCAAAACAAAAGCTGCACTTTATGATGTGACATCGTGCTGCAATCCAGTGGAAATCTCTGTGCAATAGTACTGTGTGTGTGTGTGTGTGTGTGTGTGTGTGTGTGTGTGTGTGTGTGTGTGGTTCCCATACATCTCACACAAGAGGGACAGATATAGTGGGAAACAAAAAGGGGTAGCGAGAGAGAGAGAGGGAGAGAAAGTGCTTTACACACACACACACACACACACACACACACACACACAAAGAGCAGAAGAAGAAGAGCAGCACAATGTGATGCACAATGAGTGCATCACATCTCTCTCTCTCTCTCTCTCTCTCTCTCTCTCTCACACACAAACACACACACACACACACGGTTCTGATTAATCATTGCACCTTTGTAATGATTTTTCTTCTGTACCTGATGAAAATTGCACTGAAATACACAAAAATTAAAGAAATTAATGGTGTGAGACAGAAGGGGGGAAAGAGATTGTTAGAGGGAGAGAGAGAGAGAGAGAGAGAGAGAGAGAGAGAGATGAAGCTCAAATTAGCTTTGGGATCAAAAATCCGTCTATCCATCCAAACAGTGGAGGGAGAAGAAGTTAGAGATAAAGAGAGAGAGGGGGGAGAAAGCAGGCAAGTAAAGGTAGGCAGGGATAATTTAGAGAAAAGATGCGAGACAGGTATAGTGGGAAAGAGAAAGAGATGGACAGATGGAGTTAGTGAGAGAGAGAAAAAGATATATAGAGAGGGAGAAAGATTAAGAGAGGCAGTGGGAGATGGAGAGGGGGACAAAAACAGAAAGAGAGGAAAAGAAACAGACAGAGAAAGAGTATGAAAGGGAGATAAAGGAAGCAGGAGAGAGAAAAGGGAGGGTGGGAGAGTGAGAGACAGAGAGAGATGGAGTGAGAGAGAGAGAGAGAGAGAGAGAGAGTAGCAGAGGGAAGTGGAGCGGTGAGGCAGTGAGGTGTAAAGACACACACGGAGACACCACACCTCGAGCGGATAAGCGACAGAGCAGCGACCGGTGCAAAGAAAGAGGACAAGGGCAAAAAAAAAAAAAAAAAAAAAAACGAGGGGGACTGATAATGGACGTAAAGGAGGACAGAAGGATGGATTGAAGACTGGAGAACTCGCTCAGAAGAAACAAGAGAGAACCTGAGCAGGAAACAATTTGAACAGAAACAAGGGGAATCCCTCTGTTATTTTATTACCCCATGGGGTAGTTCAGTCGAATCCGGCCCCCTCGACCCAGAGGATGGAGTGAGGACCGGAAAGGGGGAGGGGGGACAGACAGACAGACAGACAGACGGAGAGGCAGACGGAAAGACAAAGAGACACAGGGACACGCTGACAGGAAAACAGACAGGTCTTGTGTCACCATGCCGGTGATGAAGGGGCTCCTCGCCCCACAAAACACTTTCCTGGACACCATCGCCACTCGATTCGACGGCACCCGTGAGTCTCACACACACACACACACACACACACACACACCTGCTGTCCAGTGTAAACTTTACACTTGCTCTTACTGAGAGTGAATTCGTATCATTTATATAGAATAATTGAACACTCTAATCGGATTGGTCAGAATGAATTGGCGTAACAGGAAGAAGTTTTCCGAGCATATAGTTAGTGCTATAGCTACAGCAGAGCGCCCCCTGACTTCACCTCAGTAAAACGTATTCTGGAGCAGTAACTCCGCCCCCATCCTCAGTAATCACTCTGTTACCTGATTGAGTGCACCTGTACAGTGTTAGCTCATCTTCGTACAGAACGTTGCCTCTGATATACCGTACCGACGATCATTCGAGGCAGCATTCATAAGCATTCATGAAGTCTCGCTGATTGTTAATTTCCGGAGCCTTGTTTTATAACGTCGCCTTTCTGGGCCTCGACCCCCACACTACGAACGGTGAAGATAATTTCTTCAGATTCTTTCAGAATCTGGTGTCGTTAAAATTAAGTTTACTTCACGTCAAATGACTTAATATATCGGTCGCATTAATTGAGTTATTTAGTTTTGGTAGATTTGGCAACCCTTCTACTTTGGGTTTAGAAACATGAAATAGCTAGGTAAGTCTCCTACGTGAGACATTTTGCTACATTGAATAGAGTGAATCAATACATTTTCAAAATCTTGGCTCTAATGTCGTTAGCTACGGTTTATCTATGAAGCATTAATGAAGGACTTAATTAGATTTACGTTTAGGTATTTGGCACACACGCTTATCCAAAGCAACTTATATCTGACCAGTTAGGGGGTTAAGGGCCTTGCTCAAGGGCCCAACAGGTGGTCATGGGATTTGAACTTGGGACCTTGCGAACCGTGGTCGAATGCCTTAAACACAGAGTTACCCCTGAACCCCACTTAGCTTTACTTAGCTTTACTTAGCTCTAAAACATGACATATCCCTGCAGATAGAGCTGAGATTACCTTGTTATGATTTGGCTGACCCATGACAGCATAGCATTCTGTAGCAGCACAGTAGCTTGTCTTAGCTTAGTTCAGCCACAGGTGCTACCGGATGCAGGTGCTCAATTTTTAATTACAGCTGAGTGATAAAGCCCATGAATGGGAGCATATGGTTTACTTGTGGTAGACCTGCGAGTCGTGAAAAAACTGTAGCGGCTTTTTTGCCCATAGCAAAGGATTACGGGACACTATGAATCACTTCAGAAGCCACGATCACGCCGTATAACCACCAACGGCTTGTCACGCTTTGGACATTTTTAGTGATTTGAGGCCAAAAAGTGGGAACCGGACTTTAAACAAAACCAAGTGTGAACAGGACCCTCTGTCTCTCTCGACGTCTCTCTTTGTCTCTCTCGCTCTCACTTTACACTCCTTATGTTGTTTGTGTTTCTGTGAGTTGGGCTCGTGGGAGCGGTTGTCAGGTGACAAGAGTGTTTGTACATTCTGCTCATTTTACACAACAGCACTCTTCCACAATGCTGTGTCATCACATCTATCTATCTATCTATTCACAGGGACTTTCATTGTTTAATTGTTGATAAATAAGATGTACAAGGTGTTTATTGATCTTTTATGGAAGGAGTCTCCAGTGTCAGAAATAAAGCTTAAGTTTTCTGACTTCTTTATTGCAGGTTTTTTTTGTTTTGTTTTGTTTTTTTAAGCTGAGGCTGCTCAGGTGTTCACTTGCATTATGGCAGCTGTAAACGCTCATTCCTTCACCTGCCTGTCTTTGATAGGACGAAACCGTGTCACAGGAAGCTTTCCTGGAAAACGCAAATGTAGAAACAGATAAATGAAGAAGGAAAGCTGGCATCTGCTTCTGGCTCTCCCTGCATGTGTGCCCCTCACAAAGACATCTGCACACACACACACACACACACACATACACACAGTCAAGGCAGAGCAACATCCTTCCTTGCAGCAGCAGGAGTCTCTGCGCAGCTCAAAATAGCTTCATCTAGTTGCCAGGAGATCAGCTGTAAGCAAAGTCGATGCGCCCCGAGCTTCCTAATCACACAATAACAACTTAAGCATGACACTTTACATCTCCCGAAGCGATACGCTAATTACTAGACGTACAAAACGTCCATAACGTGAACCTTCCTTGATGCTTGATGTCGCTGTCGATCACATAGGGAACGGCTGTGTGTGTGGAGGTGTCAGGGCTCAGGTCTGGAACTACAGGAGAGAAATCTACCTGAGCTGTAGAGAGACGACATGATGAAAGACTGGCGTCAGGATCCTGCAGCTACTGTAATACTAATCACATCATTTAAACCTTTCAAACACAGCAACAGTGCTCGCATCTTAAGCAATATTCAGATGGGATTCGTTTTACAGACACATGTGCGTGTGAACTGATATAAATGCGTGAAAAATGAACACATACTGTACAGTGCCGTGCAAAAGTATTCATATCACTTTCATTTTTCCACATTTTGTCATTTGATATGTTCAGGGTGATGTGCATGTGAATTAGTTTTTAAGCCAAAGATTTAAATTTCTATCTCATCTGACAAGAGCATCTTCTACCACAGTCAGTTCAGGTGGACGGCCATATCTTGGTAGGTTTGCAGTTGTGCCATACTCTTTCCATTTTCGGTTGATGGATTAAAAAGTTCTTTGTAAGATGTTCAAAGCCTGAAATAGTTTTTTTTTTTTTTTATTATACCCTAACCCTGCTTTAAACTTCTTCATAACTTTATCCCTGACCTGTCTGGTGTGTTCCTTGAGCTTCATGATGCTGTTTGTTCAATAATGTTCTCTAACAAACCTCTGAGAGCTTCACAGAACAGCTGTATTGATACTGAAAATTAAATTACTCACAGATGGACTCTATAAACTATTCAGGTGACTTCTGAAAGCATTTGTTTAGGTAGGGGTATCAGAGTAAAGAGGGCTGAATACAAATGAACACCACACTTTTCAGATTTTTATTTGTCAAAAATATTTAAAACTATTTATCATTTTCCTTCCACTTCACAATCACGTGCCACTGTGTGTCGGTCTGTCACATGAAATGTGGTTGTAATATGACAAAAAAAAAAAAAAAGTTCAAGGGGTACGAATACTTTTGCAAAGCACTGCACTCTTTTTATGAAAAAATGCGAAAAGACACTTTATTATAATAGGGACTGATGGTATGAAGTTGGAGGCATGACCTCACATTATTTCTTGCACACATGACCAGTATACAGTATATCTGTAGGCTGTATCTGTGCTTCCAAAAACGTCACTTTTTATTTTTGAATTGCCAACATTTTTGTCTCCATTGTTACTGTAGCAGTGGCTGCTTTACGTGTCACTTAGTGTCCTTCACAGGGGCAGGATGGGGACTTTAGCTAAATTTGGCTGTTTTCCTCTTGCTAAGCGCACGCATGTGTGAATGGAGCGCCTCCAGCTTCCTAATGATGGAGTATCCGCTTCAAGACGTCACTCAGCATCAATCAAACCTACACCGCAGAAAGGCAGTACGTTTTAAACCCTGTATTTTACGTCCGAGCTGCTTTCTGGGAAAGAAGCGAAAGCCGAGGCGAAGCCTACACATTCATCCATCTAGTAGTTTCGAAGTGATCTGAAGGAATCAAGGCTCAGGATCATGCCGTAACTGCATTAAGGTTTCCCTCAGAGTGACACGAGAGCGAGCCAGATTGGAGAGTGGCTAAATTTGGGGCAAAGTGGTGCAGAAAGAGTGAGGAGTGCATGCATAAGGAACAATCAAGGTTGTTTATCCTCCTCATTTTAGTCTCAGTTCCCATCCCTGCTATCACCAAACATCTACCATCAGGAACATGTGAAAGCTTTTGTGCATTTGCATCACTTGTTCAACGGATTTGTTTATCACAAAATGAAATAACCTGATAATCAACCTGAATCTGGGTTCAGTCTCTACTGGCCGTATTTAGGGATTAATTAAATGAGAAGTGAGAGTGTATCAGGTGTACCTAGGCACTAAAATACAACTCAGAAGTTATGCGAGTGTTACGACACGGTTCTCAGTCGTGCTCGATTCAGAGCTTTCTCACACATTTTTCTTGCATGACATCATCCTGATTGGTCATGGACTACAGTACATTCCTGCACTTGTATCCGCCTCCAGCACGCAGTCCTGACTCCATTACTCAGAGATATCTGAGTAATCATTACACATAGATTGCTTCTCTTGAGATCAGGATTTTTAATAGATGCAATTATGAAGGAATATCAAGCGGGCTGCAAGTGTAGCGGATGAGTGGCCAGTTAAATTTTGCCATAATCATATTTATTCTAAGTATCAAATAACTGAAATTGCTCAAAATTACAAATTAAAAATGTTATACTGGCAATTGTAGACTCTTGTTAGATTTCTTTCAATGCTCACAATCTTGCTGATCCTATAGTATAGATTCTCTCTCTGTCTCTCTCTGTCTCTCTCTTTTTCCTCAATGCAGACAGCAACTTTCTGTTGGGGAACGCTCAGGGTCACCGTGGTTACCCCATCGTTTATTGCTCAGACGGGTTCTGTGAGCTGACGGGCTTTGTCAGGACAGAGGTAATGCAGAAGAACTGCAGCTGTCGCTTCCTGTACGGCACGGGTACGAGCGAGCAGGTGGCACAGGGCATGGAGAAAGCACTGGAGAGTAAAGAGGAGTACCAGGCTGAGGTCCAGTTCTACAAGAAAGACGGTGAGAATTAGAACAAGAAGGTGATTGTGGAGATACAGTACAGCCAGGTACTGTAGCTTACTGGTGGAGCAGTACACCCAGGACTTAAGTAAACTTACATACTTATCTTTATCTTAGAAAAACAATAATAATATTATAATTAATTAACAATAGTTAATATTGTAATTTGTTATAACAAAACTTAATGGTTGAGTATATAGTACTATGTATATATTTCTATTTAGATCATATATTTTTATTTAAATCAGGTAGAATTCATCTACATAAATAATACATGCTATATCTGTATATTATTATTATTATTATTATTGTATAGTAAAAATCTTCAGAGGTGGCACGGTGGTGTAGTGGTTAGCACTGTTGCCCTCCACCTCCAGGGTCTGGGTTCGATTCTCAGCCAGGATCCATATAAAAAGTAGTAGTAGTAGTAGAAGTAATATTATTAATAACTGTGTTAATAGTGTTGAGTAGTAGAAGTAGTACAGTAGTAGAGGCAGCAGTATAATTGGACAATTTCTGGAGAAATTGTGGGGTAGGGGCACAAAATTGCACCACCCGGGCAAACGATGTAATCCAGTAATCCATCATACTGTTCCTGAGATAAGAGCCAAGGCTCTGTGTGTGTGTGTGTGTGTGTGTGTGTGTGTGTGTGTGTGTTCAGTTTGGCGCACAGTGTGAGATGCCGGAGTGCAAAATGAATGGGTTCCTCTAGGAAAATCAGTTTTTTGTCAAAACGTCTTTAATAACTCCCAAATTCTTTGACCAATCATCTTTATTTGAAATTTTAACAAGGCCGGAGTCACACCTCTCTGGTTTGATATAGGTATTGTGGGTATGTGTGCAAAATTGAGTGAGCAATGAGGAGAGGGGTACGGAGGTAGTTTTTGGCTGATTCACTGCCTCTCCGCTGTAAACTGCAATTAATCCTCCATGGAGCGAGTCTGAAGTTCTGGGCCATATTTGAAGTGGTTAATTATTTTTGATTGACATGATTTTTTTCCAAAGTAGTCGAGATTTACAAGCTCTTCAACATAACTTCCTTGTTTTTCCAAACAAGTGAGTTAGGAGTCACAAGAACAAAGTGGGGTTGATGTGGATCCCAGAGGAATCCTGAAATCTAAAACAAGTGTTAGGTTTTTGGTGCTTAACACAAATCATACAGGGAGTGCAGAATTATTAGGCAAATGAGTATTTTGTCCACATCATCCTCTTTATGCATGTTGTCTTGCTCCAAGCTGTATAGGCTCGAAAGCCTACTACCAATTAAGCATATTAGGTGATGTGCATCTCTGTAATGAGAAGGGGTGTGGTCTAATGACATCAACACCCTATATCAGGTGTGCATAATTATTAGGCAACTTCCTTTCCTTTGGCAAAATGGGTCAATAGAAGGACTTGACAGGCTCAGAAAAGTCAAAAATAGTGAGATATCTTGCAGAGGGATGCAGCACTCTTAAAATTGCAAAGCTTCTGAAGCGTGATCATCGAACAATCGTTTCATTCAAAATAGTCAACAGGGTCGCAAGAAGCGTGTGGAAAAACCAAGGCGCAAAATAACTGCCCATGAACTGAGAAAAGTCAAGCGTGCAGCTGCTAAGATGCCACTTGCCACCAGTTTGGCCATTTCAGAGCTGCAACATCACTGGAGTGCACAAAAGCACAAGGTGTGCAAAACTCAGAGACATGGCCAAGGTAAGAAAGGTTAAAAGACGACCACCACTGAACAAGACACACAAGCTGAAACGTCAAGACTGATTTTTCTAAGGTTTTATGGACTGATGAAATGAGAGTGAGTCTTGATGGGCCCGTGGCTGGATTGGTAAAGGGGAGAGAGCTCCAGTCCGACTCAGACGCCAGCAAGGTGGAGGTGGAGTACTGGTTTGGGCTGGTATCATCAAAGATGAGCTTGTGGGGCCTTTTCGGGTTGAGGATGGAGTCAAGCTCAACTCCCAGTACAGGAAGAAGTCTGCATCCTTCAAGAAAAACATGATTTTCATACAGGACAATGCTCGATCACACGCGTCCAAGTACTCCACAGCGTGGCTGGCAAGAAAGGGTATAAAAGAAGAAAAACTAATGACATGGCCTCCTTGTTCACCTGATCTGAACCCCATTGAGAACCTGTGGTCCATCATCAAATGTGAGATTTACAAGGAGGGAAAACAGTACACCTCTCTGAACAGTGTCTGGGAGGCTGTGGTTGCTGCTGCACGCAATGTTGATGGTGAACAGATCAAAACACTGACAGAATCCATGGATGGCAGGCTTTTGAGTGTCCTTTCAAAGAAAGGTGGCTATATTAGTCACTGATTTGTTTTTGTTTTGTTTTTGAATGTCAGAAATGTATATTTGTGAATGTGGAGATGTTATATTGGTTTCACTGGTAAAAATAAATAATTGAAATGGGTATATATTTGTTTTTTGTTAAGTTATTATAATTATGCACAGTAATAGTCACCTGCACACACAGATATCCCCCTAAAATAGCTAAAACTAAAAACAAACTAAAAACTTCTTCCAAAAATATTCAGCTTTGATATTAATGAGTTTTTTGGGTTCATTGAGAACATGGTTGTTGTTCAATAATAAAATTATTCCTCAAAAATACAACTTGCCTAATAATTCTGCACTCCCTGTAAAAATTTTTTGGTGTTATCCAGATTAGTGTCAGCAAGGTCTCAGGAGACCTGGCTGAAAATTTCATGTGGTTCAATCAAAATTGAGGATCACCTAGTCCTGAATCATGAAAAACTTGAATTTTGGGAAAACCATTGGTCCAACAGGAGGGAACATCAGGCCTATGTCATCATAGTGTGTCAAGGGCCCTATTGTTTTCCTAAAGATTTTTTCCCCAAAATTTGGGGCTTTTTGGGGGTCATAACATGCGCTAAAACTCCTGAAAATTGGCAGACAGGCATGGGCCCGATCATCATTGCTTGCAAATATATTTCTTCTTATTCTTATTAGAATAAGTACTACTACTTTAAATCATGTTATATTGGATAACTTAGTTATACTTTTGATAACTATTATAATTACACTTATATTATTTTACCTCAGACAGCTACTGTATAACTCATAATAGCTTTATGTTATAATAAATGTCAGATCTGATAGAGCAAACCGATAATGGTGTATTATTACAGATCATTATACAGTGGCTACAGTATGTTTGCATAATGTTACATTAGTTGTCTATAGTTTACAGTATTAGTGCTCATATTCTTATAATAATACTTTGTTTAGGATAATATTACATCTCAGCTTGACTTATTCTTCGTTTTTTTTATTTTTTTGCCTTCTTTGATGCCATTGGAGTGAATTTTGTGCTATACTTTATTATAAGTGTTATCTACAAAGTGCTGCTGTATCACCTACAATACCACAAACATAAACAAACCCGACTAAATCCAATAAGAAAACAACACTTATAATATAAAAATACATATGGTATGTGTATAGAATGAGATTTGTTTTTATTGCAGCTTATGTACGCAGGATTCTGCATCTGTATTCCCTTCCTCTGCTTCTTTTATTAAATCTATATCTCTTCCCACCACATGGTGAAATCTCTGTATTCTGCTTCCTCCGCCGTAAGCATCATGTACCAGCAACCTCATAAAGCCCTTAATCCTCTGTTTGTTCCTCTCTTCTTCCCTCCACCATTTCCCTTCCTCAATCCAAACATCTGCCACGAGCGTTCTTTCTCAGATCCTACTGTCTATCATGGAAATCTTCAGAAATCTCAAACTTAATTTTCTCTCTGAATTTAGACATGACTTTCTTCTTCTTGCACTCAGATGAAGGTGTTTAGTTTAATCAGTATCCCATCTCACAGACATACCCCCATGTCGAGCGTCACTACTGTACTCTCAGCACACATGGGAATGTGCAGCGCTACAGTTCTCACTTCCATATTGTCTAGTGTGCCTTCATCATTCCCTGTGCTCTCGTTTTAAGTCATGTCCATGCTCCTCCCTTGTCCTGTCATTGGTTGTCTTGCTATTGTGCCATGACCTTGATTACTGATTTTAAGGTCTGTGTATTTATGTTCCATTTGGCAGTTCATACAGTTGTTCATGTTTCTTATTCATTTTCATATTTCCTATACTTGAGAGTTCATTTTGTTTATTTGGCTCAGCGTGTAATAAGAATCAGCATTTGCATCTGCTTGCAATGAAAGAAAGAAAGAAAGAAAGAAAGAAAGAAAGAAGACTCACCATTGAAAGTCACTCACTGTGTAAGGTATAATATGTTCCTGTGTGTTGTTGTTTTTTTTATTTTTATGTGCTTGCTACAGGAACGTCATTCTGGTGTCTGCTGGATATTGTTCCAATAAAGAACGAGAAAGGAGAGATGGTGCTTTTTCTTTTCTCCTTTAAAGATGTGACGGACTCGCACGGCAGCCGGAGAGACGGTACGACCTGAATCAGACCTCAAAGCAATCGATAAACTGAATATTATACCACGCCACCGCTGACTTCTGGATTGTGATTAGTCAGACTTTGTTGATCAGTTGTCTAGAACAGCAGGTGTGAGGCTAGCACGGCTTCAGATCGCTATACTATATGAAATGCACTCAGTGTCTTGACACCTCCAAGAAAGAGTCATTTACACCTTTTGGTTTCTCAGTAATATTACAAGCTATGTTTTTTATTTAAAAGAGAGATGCTGGCAATGTAACAGTTGTTTACTGTATTTTGTATGTACGTAGATGATAAGCATCAGAGCAGCAAGAGCAGCAGCTCGCGGTTTATTGCCGCTCGAAGGCGTGGCCATTCTGTCCTCTGCCAAATCACCAGCCAGTTCAAACGTGGAGGAAAGAATGACGTCAACCTCAGTGGCGTGAGTACAAGTTTCTTTATAACGTCATGCATAAATGTATAAATATCATATGTCTGACTTGCTAAACATTTATAAGAGGATGGAAAATTGCCTAGCTTATTTGTGGTTTTATTCTGCATAGTTGTTACGAATAGCAAAATTTTCAGCCTGTCTTTTTTAATCATTCTGTGAAGAAAATGGACAGGCAAAAAGTGGGCTCTCCGATTTTGGATAGTCTTTTAAATACCAAGGGTTTTTACTCCATTATCGTGTCTAATGTTTTGATGTGCTGTTGATCATCAATTGATAATATCATTGTGTTGTACTTGGCTAGCGCCCTAGATAAGCAGCAAGTTCGGACAATTTTGAAGGCAGACGTTCATGCTATGTTCAAACCAACAAGCTTTTTAAACCACGAGATAATCAAACACTTCCTGGTTTAGGAATACATTTGGATTGCTTTTAGCATGACCTCCTCAGCAGGACTGCATTCATCCTCGCTCTGCATCCAGTCATTTAACAGATGTCCTTGTTGGACGCAGATTATGCACTATTTGTGCGTCTCATCAGCAGCTGTGGTAATTGGAAGCGGTCGCAAGAGCAGAACAGCTGCGTGATAAACTGTACCGCTGCTAATCCACCACACAAACCAGCTGAAGCTGAGACACAAAGGCATCCATAAAACCGGGACAGTACCAACAGAATCAGATAAATGACGGAGAACTGTCAGGAATGTCAATATTTATCTCAGACGTGTTAATAGTAGGCTGAGAAAGAATCCCTACATCTACATGATATATAGAAGGAATAGACTGCATGTGTCAACATTTCCCTCAGGTAGCTAGCAAAGAATAAGGCTGCTAGTACCTCTCATGTGCATTTATTAAGATAAGACACTCAGACAATGTGTACTTTAGATATGAGATTAAATAGCTGTGAAAGAAACCATATGCCAACATTTACTACAAGTTTATTCTGTAAATAGCTAAGACTAATTAATCACTCTATGTGTCAACATTTAGATGCATTGGTAGATAGTGAAGAAAAAACTCAGTTTGTCAACAATTTCATCAGACCTGATGGTAATTAACTAAGAAAAAATGCTGTATGTCAACGCTGTTACCTCAGATGTGTCTGTTAATTTCCTAAGAAAAGACTCCACATCAACATTTACCTCAGACGTGCTAATAAACAGCTAGGAAAGACTGCATTTGTTAACTTTTACTCTAGATGTGCTGCTACTAGATTCTCTGTCGATATTTACCTTAGATACAGTATGTTGGTACATGTCCACATGTCAACATTCACCTCAGGTTAATTGATAAATATATAGCTATAGCTGAGGAGAGAGAATTTTGAAAATTTGATGTCAACATTTACCTCAGATATGTTGACAAATTGTTACCAAAGTCTGCAAATGTCACCATTTACTTTAGAAGTGTTGGTTAATTGGATAAAAAAGAAGAATTAATTTGTTAACATTTACAGATGTGTTGGTAAATAGCAGAGAAAGTAATCAGTCTATCAACAATTACCATGGATGTACATCAGTGGCGGCTGCTCTAAGACTACAAGGGAAGACTCTACAATGTCAGTAAATAAATGCTCATATATGCACTATTTTGCACTATATGCACTATGTCGTATTTATATTGGTTTTAATAAAAGTGCGCTATAATGCGTTCAATTTCATGACTAGCTCGTTCAGAATCAGGTATTTATTGTAGATTGTTTGACGCGATTTTCTTGTCATACATTTCCGTGCCGCACAGCGCGTTAAACCATACTGAAGCCCAGCTTCACTGGAGCTCTATGGGCAGCACAGACCAACTTTTTTCACAGCAGAAAAGCTGGACAGTAATTGGATAAATGCACCAAAATTGTCACTTCCAGGGAAGCTCAGCTTCTCTGGGACTGAATGGAGCAGTGGGCAGGCCAGGACGCCAGGCTGCTGCATGATGATTGGAGGAGCTGTTTAAAGGGCGGAACCCCTTTTTTGATTGACAGCATGTCTTAAGTACACATCAGCGCTACAGAGATTCGAGTTCAGTCCCATGCAGGTGAAGTGGTATGACGAACTGCTGCGCTCTGTATTGTTTGCTGGTGATATAATCCATTTTTGTTTGTACAAATCATTCTTTAAATAAAAAAAAAAACATATTATAGCGTTCTTGATTTTGCTCCTTGTTTCAGCATTGTAAAATTAGTCCGTTTATATAACTAAAGTAGCTCGTGGAAGGAGAAACTAGCCAGCTAGCTTCCCCTGTTTCAAAAGCTAGCAGCCGCCACTGATGTACATATGATTTATTAATAAAAGACTCCAAATGTCATCACAGGATGTCTTACCACAGGTGTTGCTAATTAACTGAGAAAAGATTTCCTCAATCTCAACCACAGATTTACTAAGAAAAGACTCCAAATCAACATTTACCTCAGATGAGCTGGTAAATAGCAAAGACAATAATCAGTCTGTCAACATTTACCTCAGATGTGTTTACTTTGGATTCACTGATAAATAGCTATAAACATCAGAGGTAGATAAACACCCATAGCAAAGAAATTCCAAGATGAGATCTCATGTTAATCACTTCTTTGTCTCATCTGTCTGACAGAATGAGCCATCTTGGAGACTTGAATGAGATTTAGGTGTTTTCTGCATCTTCTCAAAGGTGTCTCAAATGTGACTCATTACCTTTAAATCTCAGAGATAGTTCATTACCTTTAAATCATTACCTTTAAATCTAAGAGATTTACATTGTGTGCAATTTTGTTGTGTGTGCAACTCACATATGCAGAAATAAGCCGTCTTTGAGACTTGTATGAGATTTTAGCCGTTTTCTCAATCTTCTCAAATGTGTCTTAAATATGGCTCATTACCTGTCACGGGATAACCGGAGACGACAACTGAAGACTTAGCAGTTAGCCCGTGTAGCGTGGATGGTAAACCCAAACGCGGAAGCAGCGCGAACAGGCAGGATAACCACGCGAATTATTATTTACACAAATAAACCCTCGTTCTAACAACACACACTCGGTCAGGAAGATAAACCCAGAAATAGTAAGTATTCACGATTCCGCAGGTAAACGTTGGGACCAACATGGGCAACTTAATGACTGAGCATTGTGAAGCGCCATCTTGCCTCCTTTTATGCTTAATGTGTCACGACCGTACTACTTCCCGGGTCCTAGTGCTGGTCGCGGAGAGAGTATGCATGACAGTACCCTCCTGTCCAGGACCGGCTCCAGACGGTCCTGGGGTGGAGGATACCCGACGACGGTAGTCCCTGATGAGCTCGGGTCGAGGATGAAGACCGCTCCTCGGGGCCATAGCCCTCCCAGTCAACTAGGTACTGGATGCCTCTGCCCCAAGGGCGCGAATCGAGGATCCGACGTATGGTGTAGGCAGGGACACCGTCGATGATCCGGGGAGGAGGAGCAGGAGGGGTGTGGGTGCAACCATGGAAAAAGTGGTGAAGGGTTTCAGTTGTGAGGTGTAGAATACCGGGTGGACCCGAAGCGCCACAGGCAGCTGGAGCCGGTAGGTGACAGGGTTGATTCGGAGGGTGATGCGTTAAGGACCGATGAACCTACAGTAGGTGACAATTTCCTTGATTTGGTGTGGAGATGTAGATTCTTTGTTGACAGCCACACTTTGTCACCTACATTGGACAATCGTCCCAGAGGGTGTCGACGGTGATGTTGAGCGGCCGTTGGCTTGCTGGATGGCTCGGTTAGCTAGGTTAGCTGCCGACACCTGTGGACCAACTGTTGGGCCCACAGTACATCAACCTCCGGTTCTTGGTGTTCGAAAATCGAAGGCTGGAAACCGTGGAATACCTCAAATGGGCTTAGATTCGTGGCAGATGAGACTTGTGTGACACAAGTTGTGTGGTAGTGTGACAGCTCAGCACAGATGAGGTAGCGGGCCCAGGAGCGCTGACGATCGGCGATGAAGCATCTCAGATAGCGCTCCAGTTGTTGGTTGGTCCGCTCCGTCTGACCGTTAGTCTGAGTATGGTATCCGGATGAGAGACTACAAGTGGAATTGATAAGACGGCAGAAGGCCTTCCAGAACCGAGCAGTGAACTGGGGCCCCCTGTCTGAGACAGTGTCTTTTGGGAATCCATGCATGCGGACTACGTGTTCTAATATCAGCTCGGCTGTGTTCTTAGCCGACGGGAGTCCGGCGAGGGCCACCAGGTGCACGGCTTTGGAGAACCGATCCACAATGGTCATTATGGTGGTCTTTCCTTCAGAGGCCGACAGGCCCGTGATGAAATTGACGGCAATGTGCGTCCAGGGCTGACGGGGAGCAGGAAGCGGCTGGAGTTCTCCCGGCATTGGCTGGTTAGTGTCCTTTGCCCACTGGGCACACCTGGACGTGTTTTTGGACCCTGGGCAGTACGACAAATTTGCAATGTTCGAAGAACAGTGCCCACCACGCCTGCCTTGGGTTGAGTTGTTTGAGGTTTCGGATGGAGATCAGATTTTGGTGATCGGTCCAGGCGATGAATGGCTCCATGGCGCCCTGGAGCCAGTGATGCCATTCCTCCAATGCCCACTTCATGGCCAAAAGTTCGCAGTCCCCTACCCCGAATCACTGTTGAGTGGGGTAAATTTTTTTGGAGAAGAAGGTACAAGGGTGTAGCTTCTGGTCTGGACCTCGCTGGGAGAGAACAGCCCCGGCGCCCACATCCAAAGTGCCCACCTCTATACAGGTGTACTTGGACCGTGAGACAGGTGTTGTTCGTGATGGGGAGAGTTGGAAGTGACCCGGGGGGTTGCCCTCATTCCTCACCGGGTCTGGGCGTTTCCGGGACGAAGAGGGCAAATGGCTCGGTGGTGCGTGGCCGACCCACAGTAGGCACAGAGCCCTCCTCGAAATCGCCGTTCGCATTCTGCAGCGGTCAAGGAGGCGCGTCCTAATTGCATCGGTTCCCCGGCTCCCGTGTCAACCACGGCGGGAGGTGGAGATCCGACAGGTCCAGTGACGGTGGGAGTGAAGGCAGATCGAGTTTCAAGCATCAGGGTGTGAGAGAAGAAAGTGGAGGAGTGGGGCGTGGTATGCGATAATGGTGACATGGCAGGCGGTAGGGTCCAGGGGGCTGGTCTCAGACGAGAGAGCAGATGTTGCTCGATCCAAGGGCCAGTTGGATCAGGCCCTCCAACGTCGCAGGCAGCTCTCGTCCGGAGAGCTCGTCTTTGATGCAGGAAGCCAGCCCCTCATAGTAGGTCGTCCGGAGGGTGGAGTCTCCCCAGGTGGTTTGGGCAGCGAGGGTTCGGAATAACGAAACCCTATAATAATCGGAATAATAACCGTATAACGACTCACAGACGACCGCCCCCCCCCCCCGGTGCAGATGGTAGAGTCTCTAATCACAGACAGGATGTTCAAAGTAAACTTCAGATGGTGGGTGAATTCATTGTATGGGTGCACGGTATCAGAATCAGAACAAAGAACCGCCGTGGCCCACGCAGCTGCCTGCCCGGATAGCAACGAGATGAGAAGAGTGATGCACAACCGGTCTGGGGAGTATCTGGTGGAATTAAACTCAAACACGAGATCCAGTGCGGTTAGAAAGCCACTACACTTCCCATCTGTACCATCCCACTTATGCGGTAAGGCTAAATAGACATCAGAGGGGTGACGAGGTTGCGGCGCAGCAGCCAGAGCAACGGGTGGCAGACTAGCTGGAAGAGGAGCAGCCTCGTGGAGAGCCGCGTTCTACCGCCGCAGCTCTGCCACCTTGCAGCACAAGGCCGCAATGTCTTGGACGCTGCTACGGAGAGCCGCAATCTCGCTGTTCAGCTGCTCAATCAAATCAGCGTATTCCACTGGGTTCACTGCATTAGGCTCAGTCATTCTGTCACGGGATAACCAGAGACAACAACACAAGACTAGCAGTTAGTCCGTGTAGCATGAATGGTAAACCCAAACGCGGAAGCAGCGCAAACAGGCAGGATAACCACACGAATTATTATTAGAACTCTCTGTCAATGAGCGCAAGAGTTTACACAAATAAACCCGCGTTCTAACAACACACACTCGGTCAGGAAGATAAATCCAGAAATAGTGAGTACTCACGATTCGGCAGGTAAATGTCGGGACCAACATGGGCAACTCAATGACTGAGCAATGTGAAGCGCCATCTTGCCTCCTTTTAGTCTTCCTGTGTCGCGACCGTATTACTTCCAGGTCCTAGTGCTGGTTGTGGAGCGAGTGTGCATGACATTACCTCTAAATCTCAGAGATAGTTCATATTTGTCTTGTGTGCGACTCATATTTTTGTTTCCCCAAAGCAGTGTTTCTCACACATAAAGTATATACCAATTGTAAACTGTACATTTGGGTTTTCTGATATGTTCTGATTCGATTCTTTTTAACCTTTTTGCTTATTCATGTGTGTATAGATACAGTCCCGATCAAAAGACTACTTGAAAAATGGCAAAAAAATCATATTTTGCATGGTTGGATCTTAACAAGGTTCCAAGTAGAGCTTCAACATGCAACAAGAAGAAATGGGCGTGAGACAAAACATTTTTTGAGCATGCAATTAATTGAAAATAGCAATTAAACTGAAACAGGCTGTTTTACAGCTGATCAAAATTTTAAGACCAAATGTTCTGATGGCAAAGGCCAAAAATCTCTCCCTTTTTGAACGTGGTCAGGTTGTTGAACTGCATAAGCGCAGGGTCTCTCACAGCGCGCCACCGCTGTTGAGGTGGGACGCAGTAAGACAGTCATTAGGAATTTCTTAAATGATCCTGAGGGTTATGGAACAAAAAAGTCAAGTGGAAGACCCAAAAAAATTTCAGCAGCACTGAGCCGGAGGATCCAATTGGCTGTCCGTCAAGACACTGGACGATCCTCGACCCAAATTAAGGCCGTTACTGGTGCTGACTGCAGCCCCATAACCATCAGACGGCATCTGAGACTGAAGGGCTCCAAAAACAAAAAACGTCTTCAAAGACCTCGTCTCCTTGAACGCCACAGAACTGCTCATTTGGACTTTGCAAGAGACACCAAACATGGGACATTCAGATCCCACCTGAGATGTTTTATACTGTATGCGCCACAGTGGAGGGGGCGCCATAATGATCTGGGGTGTTTTTTCCTTCAGTGGAACGATGGAGCTTCAGGAAGTGCAGGGGCGTCAAACGGCCGCTGGCTATATCCAGATGTTGCAGAAAGCGTTCCTCATGACTGAGGGCCTCGTCTGTGTGGTAATGACTGGGTTTTTCAACAGGACAACACTACAGTACACGACGCCCACAGGACAAGGGACTGTCCAGGAGAATAACATCACTCTTTTAGCCCATCCTGCGTGTTCCCCTGATCTAAATCCAATTGAGAACCTTTAGAGGATGGATGGCAAGGGAAGTTTACAAAAATGGACAACAGTTCCAGACAGCAGATGCCTTTCGTGCGGCCGTCTTCACCACTTGGAGAAATGTTCCCACTCACCTCACGGAAACGCTTGCATCAAGCATGAGGCAACGAATTTATGAAGTGATCAACAATAACAGTGGAGCTACTCAGTACTGTTCATGTACTGTTCATGTTTGGAAGTTTGATTTCTGTTTCGGGGGAGTTTACAGGTTTTTTTTGGAGCTGTGGTCCTAAACTTTTGATCAGCTGTAAAACAGCCTGTTTCATCGTTGTTTTCATTAAATTGAATGCTCAAAAAATGTTTTGTCTCACTCCCATTTCTACTTGTTGCATGTTGAAGCTCTACTTGGAACTTTGTTAAGATCCAACCATGCAAAATATGATTTTTTTTTTTTTTTTTTTCAAGTGCTCTTAAACTTTTGATCGGGACTGTAGTTAAAATGAAATAAAATTTAGTTCTTTGTGTTGAAGAATATATTCTGTTGAAAAAATACACAATCCTGACTCATATACAGTATATTTATTAAAACAGAATGCAAAGAATGGCTAAAAATGCTTTGGGGTTCTCTGACAAACAGTGACAGCTACACTAAAGAGTGTTTAGTACTTTTTTATATACTTACATCTTCCTCTTCACATACTGTATGGGTAGATGGAGGGGAGGGTCAGTAGGTTGGATCTCTAAAATGAAGATATGTTGATATGTAGGTTAGTAACAACTAAAGTCAATTACAAAATTGCTTTGTAATAGATAAATGTTTTATTTCAAAATCTAGCTTGTTTATTTAAAACAAATATAACCACCAGTTATATTATCATACAGTACACCCAGGTGTCCCGAGTTAATCAACATGGCTAACTTTTTACAAATGTGTACACCTTAATGAATTTATTGAAATTAAACTTTTCCTGGCATTGTCCCGTTACAGCAAGCAACCAATTTTTCTTTAAGATTTTTCATTTTCATTTTTAACTGATTCTTTTAACTGGCAGATTGACACAATGCTGTGGACTTTGTGTAACTCCTGTATAAATCATATTTTGAGTTGAGCAGAGTGACCCTTAATATCTTTGTCAGGTTGGGTGACTTTTGTATCATTTAGTGTCTTGATTTGCCAGATTTTGTGGGTGTCTCTTATATTGTGTGAATTGTAAATGTATCACACTGTTTGCTGTTAATTGAGGATTTTTTATATGTTCAATAAATAAGTAAGAATAAAATCTATAGTATTTCTAAATTGTTTCATTCATCTCATTTATATCTGACGTTAATCTAATTATGATCTTATATATGGTCTCATTTGCTTCTCCTTCAAATGCAGTTCTGTTTCTCGTGTACATCTCAGTTTTCTCAAATGTTTTTCAAAATTATGTCTCGCTTTGTGTCTCAGTTATGTCTCTTTGTTTAGGGGTTTCGGAGAAATAGAAAAGTCGAGCTTGTCTCAATTCAGTCTCATGAGACAAAATTAGCTGAGGTAATTGTTGTTATAAGACAATAATCAGTTTGTCAACATTCACCTCAGATGTGTTGTAAGACAAAGACTGAATATTTGTAAACATTTACTTTAGATATACTGATAATGGCAGACATATTCATTCATTCATTCATCTTCTGTACCGCTTTATCCTCTATTCAGGGTCGCGGGGACCTGGAGCCTATCCCAGGAGGCTTAGGGCACAAGGCGGGGTACACCCTGGACAGACATATTGCCATTGTAAATAACTAAAAAGACATTTACCACAGATGTATATGTAGTTTACTCATTAATTAATTCCATTTACTTTAGATATGTTGGGAAGAGAAAAAGAGAGGAAAAAGAACAGAAAATATTACAGTATGCATACTGTGTGTACATGTACTGTAACGTGCCACCAGAGCAGCTCGGGACCCTTGGGGTATGGATCCACGGGACCGCTGTGGTGTCTAGAAGCAGGAAGTTGGCAGGGGTTCCTTTGGTTTCTGTGGGTTGCAGGGCGGGGCCTCCATGGATCAGGCTTGTTTGTCTGGTGCATCCCATGGGGCCATGGGTGCTCGATCAAGCTGGGAAATTTAGAGGCTGGTGTAACAACCTTAAACTCTCTGCCTGAAGGCAATAGGCTGTGGTGCACAGAGTGTTCAGGTGCCTTTATATTCCGGCCAGCATTGACCTTTTTTTGGTTTGTGCTGCATTGGCTTTTTTGTGGAATGGGACTGGATCGGTTGGCCTTTGGTCCCTGCAGGCATGGGTGAGCCTTGGGTGCCCATGATCCTGTCACCTTTATGTATCATCAATATTGCTCAACTCACCTGGCGGTTGTGTTAATGTTATGGTTGATCATTGTATGGATGTACTGTATAGTGTTAGCATATTAGAAAAATGTAGCTTATGTAAAAGAGACTCATCATTTCATGAGTCATTGCTTATTAAAGCTCATTGGAATGTTTTACTGAATTAGCCCATGAGCACTCATCCTTACTGTACGTTTCACACCAGTCTGCAAAAATGTGAATTATCCACACACACAGACACAAAGATAGCCCAAGCACTAAATACACTGAGTAGCATTGAAAGGTCAGAGCAGATGATGAACTGACATAATTCTTAATGGATTTCTCTACATTAATGAACCTGAATGGATGCTAAACTGAGCCCGTTTGATTGATGTATGGAGTACAGTTAAAGGTTGGATAAAAGAAGAGACCTTCGAGATTTGTCCCCTTTTTCACCATCGGTTTTAAGATATGCCTCTCTAACACACAAGTGTAAAGTTCACATTTACCAGGTTAGTGAAACCGTGCCAGTGACCTTTTGACCCAGGAAGTGTTTAACTGGTGTGATTTATTTCTGTATCTTGGATCATCTCCAGGCCTCCAACCTGCTCCATCTCTCCATCTGCCTGCTTCACACACTTCCCGTCCCACCTACGGACAGATGGTCCTTTTTTCTCTGTGCAACACTCTGCTCAGAAAAGCTGTTTCTCTCTCTCTCTCTCTCTCTCTCTCTCTCTCTCACCAGGTCTTGTGCACGATGTCACATGTTTCTGTTTCTCACCTCACAAAAAACATTCACACTGGTACATATCACAAAACACTACAGCGCTCTGAGAAAGTCAGATAGCAGCAAAAACAGTATAAAACACAAGCCAATGTTAGGATAAACAACAGCGGTGAAAGTAGTTTTCTATCGTAAACGGTAGCATGTAGCCAAAAGTCGAGAAGAATAGCCAGTGGAGATGGTGGACAGCAGGCCTGTCATGTGTCTTGCCTGGGACAAGATGGTCTCCAAAGATCACCTTTACCCTACCCCACGCCACCCCACCCCAGACCTCGCACAGGACGCTGATTGGCCATGTCACACAGACACACACACACCGCATACTGAATTTGCACAATGCTGAATGGCTCGTCTCTCCTGCTTTAAACATTAGCAATTGTTTTATAGTTGCTTAATAAAATTATGGAAATGTTTATCAAATGTGTGAGAAAATATATATAATTCAAATGTAATAAATTGTCAGTAACGTGCAAGCCGAGGGCGTGGGTGGCAAGGAAAAACTCCCCGAGATAGCATTACGAAGAAACCTTTAGAGTAACCACACTAAACAAGGAACCATCCTCATTTGGGTGATAGTGGATAGCAGGAATTGAATTGCAGTTATACTGTATTGGGCACCTGGAAGTTCAATATATCAGAAGATGTGCTCAAATTTATATGGAGTCCAATTCGTTATTGGAGGCTCATGGACAAAACTGTAGGAAATTCCAGTCCTGAACTATTGAGTGACTGCAGCCACAAATCCTTAGAGAACTGCTGTCTGCATCAGCCGAGGCCAGGACCGTCTCTATGGTCAAGTGGATGTGACTTGCAAATACTATATAAAATTTTCTATATTACTTATATATTACTTATATTACTTTTTCTACCAAAGTAGTCCAGGAGACAGTTCATTAAAGGTTAGAATTCCCTTTAGAGCCCTCCTATGACCCGGGACTCTGTGTTCCCCCGATGAGGGTATCACTGATGGACAGTCCTGTAAATCTCGGAAGTTTATGTCTCCACTTATTCTGCTGTAGAATAGCCTGAGTTAATTAATGGCTCCCCGGTTGAATTCAAGGGCGTAACTATACTGTAGTTTTAGCGCTGGGGGTTTGAGATCGGCACCCACGTAAGTGGAGTTCAAGGACATTAATTTTAGGATGAGACATTAAACAACTTAAAATTGTTCATTGGCCTTCTTCCTATTTTCAGTGTGTATGTGCTCATGCCTGCAGTTATTGTTGCATGCTTAAGAAGACGCAACCAACTCTAAGTTAGAACCAATTAATGAGGAGACAAAGTGTTGTTTAAGATGACAACAATTACAGATGGGTTTTTCTTGCTGGAAGTACTCCCGCACCAGGTTTTGAACTGGGTTTTGGCAGGCTGCTGCTCTCTCCTCTTTTCAGAACTGTGTACAACCACTGAATCTTTTAGTCTTATGGAGTACCAGACCGTACTGGCCGACTTTCCCCGATGGTAAACAGGCTAAAACATGAAGTAGCAATAATGACACAAACTAGCATTATAGTTACCAGACTCAACACAAACTAGTGGTGTCGTAATTAGGCTAAACATGCTCCCATGTGCTGACTGAATCTGTCCTCTTATTTGTGTTTGTCAGTTATGTTTTGTTTTTACATTATGCATTTGGCAGACAGCTTTATCCAGAGCGATGTAACATTTGAACTCATTGTACAACTGAGCAGTTGTGGTTTAAGGGCCTTGCTCATGGGCCCTACAGTGAAAACTTAGTGATGATGGTGTTTGAACCTGCGATCTTCCAATCAGTAGTCCAACGTCTTAACTACTGAACTTCCTCTTCTCTATGTGTATGTGTTTGTTCCTGTGTGTCTAAATGTTTGTCTCTCTTCTGTGTGCATGTGTGTATATGTGTGTGTATTTGTGTGTGCATGCTCCAGTCTGTCTGCTACTGTATCTATCTGTCTGTCTGTTCGCCTACTTGTGTGTGCGTGTGTGTGTGTGTGTGTGTGTGTGTGTGTGTGTGTGTGTGTGTAGGTGTGTAAGTAGAATAACAGAAATCTTTTTGTGTGTGATTAAGAACACATCAAAGTGATACTTGCAGTAAAAAATTATATGAAAATGTGTAAATACCACACACACACACACACACACACACACACACACACACACACACACACACACAACTTGCTAAACTAATTATACCTTATATTAAAAAAAATAAACAAAGCACAGCCATAAGATTTTTTTCGGTGAAAATAATGAGGCTTTGTGTGAGAGCGTCGCTTTACCCGTCTCGGTGCTCACACCAGTTTATAAAACACAGCGTTCTGAGCCTTACACCACCCTGGAGACGACAGCAACAGCGGCAGGAAAAACCAATCATCTGTTAAATATGAAATTATTACGCTGAGATGAGAAGCAGAACAGAAAATAACTCGCCTGCTGTAGACTAAACACACCCACACACACGCTCATTATACTCATGATGAAAAAAAAAACACATTTCCCCAGTAACATTTAGCGTCAGGTCAGCATGGGCGGAGCTTAAGTTACATCTGATTAGCCAATCACAACAGTGATCATCAAATTTAAAATCCTACAGCTCAGCTATTTAGTGTTTTTGGCTGGACTGTTCTCTATTCTTTATTAAAAAGTGTGATGTTTCAGCACATCAGTCAACCAGACGTATGTGATTTACATCCATTATCAATCACTTGTCTGATTAGAAGTATGTTCCCCAGGCGCGGTTGTCAGATACTCAGACCCTTCTTAGATGTATATCGATGTATGCACTCCATTTCTTACATCTTCAGAGAGTACAACATTACGTTCTGCTTTAACAACACATACATTTGTCTCACCGACGTTGACCGATTTAAAGTTACATGAGCAAGATGTAGGTGGCAATGTCACAGAGATGTTGGCATTTATGCTGGTGTTTGGACGATGAGTCAAAGCTTTAGCTTCGAGCCACTCTGCAGTAGGCTTTATTAACTAGGACCTTTTTTTTTATTTACGTACTGTAGGTTCCTTTCAGCCAGATTAGGGTCTTTGTTCAGAGATCCAGATGTTCAAAGACTAATGTATTTGACACCAATGCCATCCTGAGTAGATGGTGGTGGCCGTATTAAAGCTGTTTTTCCTCTGGCTTTTCCCTTTCCACGGGTCACCACGTTGGCTTTTTCGATCTGCAAGTTAATGGCACAGGTTTCCTTCCTGTCACAACCCACCCATTCTTCCAGGCTTGGGACTGGAACTCAGGACGCTTTGCATCTCCAGTGTCTGGGTATTGCCAAACAGCTGTGGTAGGTCTCAAACTCCCAATTTTCCTATCAGCAAGCCATAGTCTTAACTGCATGGGCAAGCACTACCCCAGCTGTTGAATAAATGTTCTCTTGCTTTGATTGAGAAGATTACAAGCTCATATACATGTATGTCACCTGTGTCTTCTCTCATGTGTTGCAATCAACTAACTGGGCGCCTGCCCACACTGTTCTGGCTGACCCAAAGCCGACCTCGCTGAGATGTTTGAAGAGCTGGGAAAATTGTGCTCTACACATCAGAAGATATCTGCTGATGCTCGTCAGATATTATAACTAGGAGGTCGACGTCAGCAAGACGTGCCTGTGCTGTCTGGATGGTCTCCTGGGTGCACCCCTTCTCCAACTGACAGTCCAATATTCTTCCCTTTTACTCATTTGTCCTCTCTCTCTCTCTCTCTCTCTGAAAGCTCTTTTACTTTGAGAGTTCCCAGTGCCCATAGTAGTCTAACTGTACAGTATGTAGCTAGAAGTCCTCTACAGGCACCCAGCACTAGGAGAACGTTTGTCCTCCATCGTCTGAGATAAGAATTTTTCTTATTTTCCTTGTAGAAGTCATCTTCCCAGGCTGCTGTGTGTCATTACAGCGTTTGCACTGCTGGACCACTAAGTCTGGTCTGAGGTAGGTAGCAGTTAGTTCCTGTCTAGATAATGAGCAGGATTCATTCTAGTTGACGATGACCATTCATTCTTCAAGGCGGCATGGAAACTGGAGCAAAAGCATTCAGAATCAACTCTCTGAAAGTTCTTCAACCTCAGCTACATCACTCAAGAAGGGACGGCAGAAACTATTAGTCTAAACCAGTGTGATCCTGATCAGGCAGGAACTAAAGATGAATGTTATTGTGGTCTTTTCTTGTCTCTTCGTGTCTGAACGTTCATTCATTCATGCACGGGAGGAAGTAACAAACTTGCATTTGTTGTGTCCTTCAGGATTGCAAGCTTCCTGAACCTTTCTGACAAGCTTAAAAACACATTCTGCAACTTTTGATTATATATTTATTCTTTCTATTGGGTTAAAAAAAATAGCTCAGTCAGTCCCTCTATCTTTCTTTTATTTCTCATTTCCTTGTACGTCTTTTATCCGCCGCCGCCTAAGCGTGGCTCTCGGATTAAATCGTGATGGTTATCGATCTCTAACTCACATGCTTTAGGAGCTCGAAGTCACATCTAAAAGTAATACGGCGCTCATCAATCTTTCTTGCACTTCCCTCTGTGTTTCCACCATCATCTGCCTCTTCTGTGCGTGTGTATGCGTGTGTGTGTGTGTGTGTGTGTGTGCACTGTTGATTAATGACTGGTCCAGATTTAAGAAGCTGTAGCAGGTGTTTAGAGGCATTTCTTTTTAAATTTTTCCCTCTTTCCAGGTCACCCTCAAATGTGTCATTTATGAATAGAGAAAGTGTTGAAGAATAAAGTTTAAGGATGTTGTTTTTCTCAAATGTGCGATTTATAGCATTATAGATATGAATAGAAATAGATCTACATAGCCGCGGATGTCGCATCTACTAGTGTCGAGCATTTCCTGAATGATGCTGTAGAATAAAGGGAGACTACAAATGCCACCCTGACACACACACACACACACGCATGCGCGCGCACACACACACATTCACACTCTTACTCTTTATTCTACACTCAGCAGTAACCCATTTTCTTGCCATCTCTTCAGGGCTGACTGACCTGTCTCTCACACACACACACACACACCGATGAGGCAAAAACACAGATTTTACGCCTTGAAGATCTCACACACCATTTGTTTCAGTTCGATTGTGCACTTGTGAAAGATCCGGTCTGACCCCTGAAAAAAAAAAAAAAAATCACTAATCTCTAATCTCATTTTTTCATCCTTTGTTCATTCTCAGCTTAAAGTGAAGCCAGAGACAGAGCGATTGACCTTGTGAGATTCTACGAATTCTCTCTCTCTCTCTCTCTCTCTCTCTCCCCTGTAATCTCCTTTCTAAAATGTGTTGCAAGATTAAAGTGTACCAAGCAGAAGTGCTTTTGGTAAATGAAAAGGACCGGGGTCATTATAAAGTAGCTAACGCCGCACCTCGTTTGCCACCTTTCGCTCTCGTTAGTGTGTCGTTGCCATGGTTACCAGCATCAGAAACTGCAGTGGTGTTCAGTACAGCATGTTTTTTTTTCCCTTTACTTCCTGATTTTATCTGCTAAATTGAATACACACACACACACACACACACACACACACACACACACACTGTACTCTGTATTTAAGTTTTCTTTTATCATTTAAGCTCTCAGGTGACATGCTAAAAAAGAAAAAAGATATATACAAAAATCTTAAAAAGATATATATAATAATAATCTACAGAAAAGTAAAACAAAAGGAGTGTGTTCTGTAGGCAGTGAAGCTAACATCTGATTGACAGTAATGTAAAGAAAAATCCATGTCACCACAACCTTCCGACCAATCAGAATTCAAGGGGGGAAAAAAATCTTTTTCTTTTTTCTTTTTTTTGATCTTTCATTAGCACGCGTTCAAACTGGCCCTTCTTAATTAGATGGAAATGCATTCTGTACACGGCCGATCCTGAAAGCCTGAAACGTTTGAATTTCACTCTGTTTCCTGTTACACCGCCGCAATTACCAAACGGATAATAATAATAATAATACAGCTTTCTGTTCATCTCAACACGATACCACCTGGCTGAAAAAGCTGGCCGAAATCAAAATTTATGGCCAGCGGATGATTAAAAAGAAGTTTTTCGTGGACTCTCTGGAGGCTTGTCACTGTAGTGAAGAGGGAAATGAAGCTGTAATGGAAGAGGAAGGTGATTAGAGGTGCTGATTAAAGTCCAAGCGAGATGGGGGACAGAAGGATATGAGATGTTGAAAAGTTAACCTACATCTATTGTGGTTTCTTAGTCTATAGGAAGCAATAAGGTTTACAGGGGTCATGAAGGTCACTAAAGGTCAAAACTTAAAAATTCTGGTTAAAGTGAAGGCACCATGCCAGGTTCTTTAATGTTCAACAGGGAGAACTTGAGTAAACCATTTTGAAATAAATACATAACATATGTCAGTAAATAACTTATTATAGTCTATGATTATTTTTTTTTGCACAATTTTGGATTCCAAACAAAAATGGTTGTTCTGTTTTATTTTTGGAATCCGTCTAAAGAAGAGAGATTCTGAGAGATGATTATTGTTGAACAAAATATACAACTAGGGTTTTCCAGGGAACCTTTAAAAGATTCTATTCAAAAAAGCAACCAAAGAGTGCTTTCATCGTTTCCTGTTGAACACTTTAAAGGTTCTCTGTAGAACACCAATTGTTTTCTTAGTGCTACAGAGAACGATGCGTATGCAGATTAATCTCTGAGCAAAAATAATGTCAGAACCACAGACTTGAATCTGAGTAATCGTTGAAGAGTAATCGTTTAAACTGTGAATGTGCAACACTGCCCCCTAGTGTCTAATTCAGAAAGGTCACTGACACAAATGTGTTTTTCCAACTAGAACATGTTCGAGAAGCCATCATTGCCTGAGTACAAGGTTGCGGCGGTTCAGAAATCCCGCTTCATCCTTCTCCACTACAGCGTCAGCAAGGCACTGTGGGATTGGATGATCCTCCTTGCGACATTCTATGTGGCTGTGACGGTGCCGTATAACGTGTGTTTCACGCCATATGTCGAATCAGACACGGAGGCCAGGAGCACCATCGTCTCGGATATCGTTGTGGAGATGCTCTTCATCCTCGGTGAGTGCGGCTTTGTAGTGAAAAAGTGCTGTGAATCTGATGTCATAACCGGAGCACCTCTCCAATGAACATCTCTCTCGCTTTCCTCACAGATATCATCCTGAATTTCCGTACCACCTATGTGAGCCAATCGGGTCAGGTGGTTTATGATTCACGCTCTATCTGCATCCATTACGCTGCTACCTGGTTCTTTGTGGATCTAGTGGCTGCGCTGCCCTTCGACCTCCTTTATGCCTTTAACGTCACTGTCGTAAGTAAACAAGAAGTTGAAACGCGAGTAAAAAGGAGACGTATATATTTAACGCGTATGGAAGGAGTCTCCAGTGTTAGCGCTTTGTACGAGTCAGGGGTAATGCTGTAAAACTTTACGTATAGACTTTTTAGCTGTTTTAGCTGAGCATTAATTACCTAGTCAGTGGAAGATCCTCACTCTCGTCTGTGTGTTAGACGTCTCTGGTTCACCTGCTGAAGACGGTACGTCTGCTGCGACTGCTGCGTTTGCTCCAGAAGCTGGATCGTTACTCCCAGTACAGCGCCATGGTGCTCACTCTCCTCATGTCCATGTTCGCACTGCTTGCTCACTGGATGGCCTGCATCTGGTACGTCATTGGACGGAAGGAGATGGAGCGCAACGCAAACCAGCAAGATTGGGACATCGGTAACACAAGAACACACACACACACACACACATACACTAATGAAATCTTAAATTCTTTACGAAATGCACTGTTTGATTCCAGGTTGGCTGCACGAGCTTGGAAAGCGGTTGGAGAGCCCATATGTGAACAGCACGTTTGGAGGTCCGACTGTCCGTAGCGCCTACATCGCATCGCTGTACTTCACCCTCAGCAGTCTCACCAGCGTCGGTTTTGGAAACGTGTGCGCTAACACAGACGCTGAGAAAATCTTCTCCATCTGCACCATGCTGATTGGAGGTACATGCTTAACAACAGGAACTAACTTTCATGCTCCACGTTCCTTGTCTTTTACGAAAGACAAGTTCAAGCAAACTATGTATAATGAGTTTTGTTGTAGGTTTCCCAGCAAACTGGCCAAGTTGTACTATCTCATGGGATAATTCTTTTACATAAACATAACAAATTTGAATACAAATCAAACATGGACCTATGAGATTAAAGGACCCATGCAAAATCTAGGCAAATATTTACGTCATAGGTAAACGTTACTGTGTTGCTCGCATCAATATCTTAATTAGACCTACAGATACACGCAGGTAATGATCCATACTGCACACTGATCCCCCACTCCCTCAAGCACCAAGTTCTGTCCCCCCAATCATCAATCCAGTTCCTACAACATGACTCAAGGGTAACATCTAAATGGTGAGAATTGATGGAGCAAGACAAATTGGGCTGACTCGGGGAGTAAATTGAGCCCTGGGGAACCCTTCGAGCTCCAGCAGTAGTGACAGATTTGATCCAGGCAAGAGCTAAGCTCCAGACGTCTATATCTAAGAAACAGGAAATGGTTCTAGACACCATTAGTATTTCAGATTTCTTAATTCTTTTATTTATTTTAAACACTATGAATCTAAATCTTCTCCATGAAACACCAGCTAATATAAAACTCAGGTAAATGAAAAACATATTCAAACTCTTATTAAATGTATATAGTCTTATTGTGAAGAAAAAAAGCTTCGTAAAGAATCTAACAGAAGACACTGGTGTTTCTAGTGAGTGTGTAGAGTAATGCATATCAAACGATGCACTGTCGCACTTATTATCGTGTTGTTCTATTTGTGTTTAACTAGCTAACTTTAGAAGCTATACAGTAAACTGCTGCACTTGACACTTTCTAGTCACAATGCTATACATGAGCCATGCTAACTCCTGTATGTGCGTCTGTATCCTTTTTCTCTCGTGATCGTCTGATTCAGCTCTCATGCATGCGGTGGTGTTCGGAAATGTGACGGCCATCATCCAGCGCATGTATTCACGCCGCTCGCTTTATCACACACGTATGAAGGATCTAAAGGACTTCATACGCGTCCATCGACTGCCGCAGCAGCTGAAGCAGCGCATGCTCGAGTATTTCCAGACCACATGGTCCGTCAACAATGGCATTGATGCCAATGAGGTAAGCGACAATGTCTATGAACTTGGAAAAAACTAATGTATATTTAAAGGCTTTAGAAGTAAATTTGTTAATATTTTAGTACAGTATTACATTATGTCAAGCAAATTCCCATTCAAAAGTTCACATTGTTTGGTAAATAGACAATACTTTTTGCTTTTGCTCTATTACATAGTACAGAAAATATCTGTACTTTTACTTAAGGACATTTCTGCATGAAATTGCATTACATAACCACATGTGTAGAAATTGAAGTGGGACTTTTGGCCATTATGCATAATTGTGTTTCCTTTGGGATATGCCTAATAATGCACCAGAATTTACTCAAGGATGGGATTTGGTGTACTTTGCCCACCTTTGCTGACCACTATGGCCAGCTAGCTAATTACATTCTAGCAATGTCTCTCCACTCCTGAATGTAGGTGAGCACAACAGATGAAAAAAAAAAAAACTTTTGTTTCTCATTAGCCAACATTACCACTTAGCACTGACCACAAATTAAGTTAAGCCTTTATTTGTCACATATACAATTCTTTCCTTGCCTATCCCAGTGTAACTGGGGTCAGAGCGCAGCAGTGACGTGCGGTGAGGGTTGGGGTTGGTGAGGCACTGACTCAGAGTCAGATTTACAAACGTACTGTATGACGCTAAGGCACTGACTCACAAGTCAGATTTACAAGCATACATGGTTGTTATCCCATTCTTGATTAAATTTAATAACATTTTAAACACACCACTGTACATTTAAACACACCACTGCAGTATTCTTACCTTTACTTGTAAATGAAGTCCATTCTCCTGTCCTTCTGGACGAAGATCTCGATGACTTTGTTGTAGACGTCCTCCTTTTTGTCCTTTTCTTTGAGTTTTACAAGTCTCTCTTTCTCAATTGAGATAATTGCCAAGTCAAGTTTTGAAAAATTTCTTATCTTCGAGATTATATCCTCCATTTTCAGGGAAAATAAAGCCAAATAGCAACGCGTTAGCACCGAATGTTGTTGGTTGTTTTTCTTTTCTTTTTTTTCTTCTTAATTTACTCTCGCATTTACTCGTGTCGTGAACTATTAGCCGCAGGCTCACTATCACCCCCATCTTTGAGGCAAAGGTACTGGCTGCCTCAAGGCCTGTATTTTCCCGCTGACTGCAAGCACGCGCCGTTTGCACGCGCTCAGTACAGTGTGTGAGTGGTGCACACTCTCACACGCACGCGCTGAGAGGCACTACCTGTCACTGCCTCAGCCTCCATGATTCTCGTCTCCCGTTGTTATTTGAACAAGAAATACAGCTATTTTGACTATGAAAATGATCCAAATGTATAGGAAACACACCAAAATTGCACTAAAAGCATAGACCACAGGACAGATATTATATTATGTTTTATTATATTATTCATTTTTTAACAACTTATGGTGACAGCTGAGGAAACCATGTTGAGCCCTTTACCGCCCCTGGTGGCAAGGTGAGGCACTGCCTCACCTGCCTCCTATGAGTGCACGTGCCTGGAGCGCAGGGTCTACCATGATAGCAGATAGGGTTAGGGGCCTTGCTAGAGGGTTCAACAATGGCAAGCTGGTGGAGCTGGGGCTCAGACCACCGACCATCCAATCAGTAACTTAGTACCTTAGCCCTCTGAGCTAGAGCTGTAATCGGGCCTTAAAATTTAGGCCCGTCAGGGCCCGAGCCCGACAGATTTCGGCCCGAGCCCGACAAGTACATTTTGATTGACAGCCTTTTAAAAGCCCGAACCCGACTTTACAGCCCGACATTATTCAAATGTCCGCAAGGACACAGCTCTTTTGCTTTTGGTCAAGAATGAGTAATTTATACATGTTTTAACATAATTTATTTATGACTATAACATATAAGCTACAGGCAACTTGGAACAAAAAATTAAAAACCTCCTCAGCATCCATTTTCGCATTTCTCTCGCGCTAATCAAAATGCATCACATGACCGCTCACTTACCGCGCAAGCCCGAGTCCGTGTAAAATTATATTAATTAAGCCCGAACCCGACCTGTCCGGTCCCGTCGGGTTCGGGCAAAGACCTACCACTGCCCCATAAATCTAAACCAGGAAACTTTTAATCGTTTATTTCAGCTAAAATAAATTTAATAGCAAGCCAGCGGAGTTGAATTATCTGCTTAACACCATCAGATCTTTAGTAACTGTTATTAGCAAAATGACACATTTTTTATGATAACTTTCAGTCAGTAGGGACTTGGTGAAGTTTGATCCATTGATACTTCATATTCTTCTTCCTCTGCAGCTCCTTCACGACTTTCCGGATGAGCTCCGGGCTGACATCGCGATGCACCTGAACAAGGACATCCTGCAGCTTCCTGTGTTTGAAGGCGCGAGTCGCGGATGCCTTCGTTCGTTATCCCTGCACATTAAAACCACGTTCTGCGCACCGGGCGAGTATCTAATCCGCCAGGGAGACGCACTTCACGCTAACTACTTCGTCTGCTCAGGCTCCCTGGAGGTGCTCAAGGACAGCATGGTGCTCGCTATACTGGGTTTGTACTTCCTGTTCACTTTGCCAGGATGTTTACTTTTCATATCTTATAACACCATAAAAATAATTATGTTGTGTAAATATTTGTTGTTGTATAGCGTAGTTTGCATCTTAGCACAGTTTATCATATTATATTTCATTCATTTCATGTTTGATCAATGTTATGACGAGGTAAATAATAGTGGTATTTATCCATGTGAGTTGTATGTAACAGGATGTAACATAGGGTTAGCATTCTATCACCTGTATTTCCTGTTTGTGTTTTATCATTGTTATATATCTAAGAGTGTAATATTCGACCCAGCCAGAACAGTCTAACCTGTTTTATAACTGTGTTACAACAGTGTAATAAACAATAACCTATCGTCAGTGTATACAGTACAGATTAGCGGAGTTTAGTTCAGGCCTGTGATTCTCTCTGTGTGTCTCGACAGGAAGATAAACATATCAGGGTGTGAATCTTAGCATGTCTTATAATGGTGTAATAAACGATTAGGGTGTTTCCTGTAATGCTTTACATTACAGTAATGCTATGCTAATGCTGTAATGCTATTTCCTGGTTTAGCATGTTTACTGTAATGCTAGCTCCTGTCTTAAGCTGTTTACTGTAATAGTGGTTACTTGTTTAGCCTGTTTCCTGTAATGCTATTCCCTAGTCCATTTGCTGTAACGCTAGTTCCTTTCTTAGTCTATTAGCCTGGTTAATCTAATGCTAGTTCTTGTCTTAACATGTTTTCTGTAATGCTACTTCCTGGGTTACTGCCTTAAATGTATAGCTATTTCCTGTCTTTGCCTGTTTACTGTAAAGCTAGTTCCTCACTTAGCATGTTTACAGAAGTGCTAGCTCCTGTCTTAGCATGTTTAAGTCTCTTTTTACTGTAACGCTAACTCCTAGCCTGTACCAAGCGAAAATCACATTTTGCAGAAGTACCTACAGTAACTAACGTTGATGCCTCCGCAGGGAAGGGTGACCTGATCGGTTCGGACCTGCCAGGACAGGATCACGTGATTAAGACGAACGCGGATGTGAAAGCGCTGACTTATTGTGATCTGCAGTACATTAGCGTTAAAGGGTTGAGGGAGGTGCTGGAGCTTTACCCCGAATACGCCAGCGTGTTCACCGCCGACATCCACCACAATCTCACCTACAACCTGAGAGAGGGCAGTGAGGCTGAGGTGAACACACACACACACACACACACACACACACACACAAGTCATTCTGAAGAATAAATGGTCTTGCTGTAGCATTTACAACACAATTTTTGTTTCATTCAGGATCAGATTAAATATTAACAAACACTGTATATGAACATGAATTGCTATTTTTAATAAAACCCTAAATCTCATAATTGCAAACAAATACAAATGTAAATGTAATAACAAAAAGCATGAGTTCAAATGATTTCTGTTTATAGCCTATTTATTTCTACATTAGTCAGTTAGCTAGAAGACATATTTGGCTAAGATGAACAGAATTATGGGATTTATCTACATCTCTATGTTGCACTCTTTTACCCTGCTGCCTAACTAGGGAGCTGGCGTCTGATTAAAGCACAGTGGGTTCGGAAGGTTTAAATCATCCGTGGGTTCGAAGCGTTCGATGTCCTGATTACTCGCTAAAGCCCTCGTTAGTCTCTTATTAAATCCAGACGAGGCGGTTAATTGGGCACCAGAGAGAAGTGTGAAAATGAGCGTGCTACTTGTAAATCATGGACATGAACAGTGTGTTCTCAGGCTAATATGTTCTATTTGTTCTGTTTAATATTGCGCGTTTGTAATGAGTTGTGTTGTGTAACAGCGTAAACACTCCTAATCTGATCACCGCGATTAAGTAAACACTGTAGGGGCTGAAACGCTGAGACGGAAACGAAATCACAGAGAGCCCGCGGTCTCTAAACTTTCATCAGCACTCTTACAGTCTCAAAGCTGATTTTATGAATGTAAAAGTTTTTTTTATTTATCTATTATTGTATAAGTGTTAGCTAGTGGGCTGCTGTGTGTTTACAGTGCTGAACTTTTTTCCTTTAGGGGATTGCAAGGTTCTCACGTTCTCCAAGGCTCCCTCACGTAAGTTGACTTGAATTGAAATTACAAATGTACAGTTTTGTAGTCTATGGATTATAGACTGAAACACTTAAACGTACTGTAGGTGGTATTTTATTAGATCAATAACATAATTTTGTGAATTTAACCATGTAATAGAATCAAATACGTAACATAATACATTCAAAACCCTTTATTTTAATTTTTTATTTTATTAAGATCTGTCTTGCAGTGCAAAACTATTCATACCTTTTTATAGGATTTTATGTGATGGACCAACACAGAGTGGAAAATCAAAAGGAAAATCAGTATTTTTTTTTTTTTACACATAAATATGTGAAATGTGTGGTGTGCATTTGTATTATGCTCCCTTTACTCTGATACCCCTACCTAAAATCCAGTAGTCTCCTAATTATAAAACCATCTGTAGCCATCTACAGGCCATCTGTGCGTAATTTAATCTCAGTATAAATACAGCTGTTCTGTGAAGCCCTCAGAGGTTTGTTAGAGAACATTAGTGAACAAACAGAATTATGAAGCTCAAGAAACACACCAGGCAGGTCAGGGATAAAGTGGTGGAGACGTTTAAAGCAGGGTTAGGTTATAAATTATATAGCCAAACTTTGATCTCATGGAGCACTGTTCAATCCATCATCCAAAAATTCAAAGAGTATGGCACAGCTGCAAACCTACTAAGACCTGGCCGTCCACCTGAACTGGCAGGCCAGGCAAGGGGAGCATTAATCAGAGAAGCAGCCAAGAGGTCCAGGGTAACGCTGGAGGAGCTGCAGAGATCCGCAGCTCAGGTGGAAGAATCTGTCCACAGAGAAAGTCATTGCCAAATATTAAATCTGGCCTTTGTGGAAGAGTGGCAAGAAGAAAGCCATTGTTGAAAAAAAAAAAAAGAGAGAGATAAGAAGTCCCATTTGCAGATTGCGACAATCATGTGGGGGACACAGAAGAAGGTGCTCTGTTCAGAACTTTCTGGCCTAAATGCAAAACACTATATGTGACAGAAAACTAACGCTGCGCATGGTGGTGTCTTTTCTTCAGCAGGACAGGGAAGCTGGTCAGAGTTGATGGGATGAAGGATGAAATCAAATACAGGGCAAGAAGAAAACCTGTGGAGTCTGCAAAAGACTCGAGACGTACAGGCGCAGGACAACGACCCTTAACGTACAGGAAGAGCTACAATGGAATGGTTTAAGTCAAAGTCTAGACTTAAATCCAAGTGGTAGAGACACTCCAAAAGACTAGCAGCTGTAATTGAAAAGTGGTTGTAACAATGTAATTAATAAGAACAAAACAACTTGAAGGCGGCGCGGTGGTGTAGTGGTTAGCACTGTCGCCTTGCACCTCCATTGTCTGGGTTCGATTCCCCGGCCAGGCTCGATTCCCGTGTCTGTGTGCATGGAGTTTGCATGTTCTCCCTGTGCTTGGTGGGTTTCCTCCGGGTTCTCCGGTTTCCTCCCACAGTCCAAAGATATGCAGGTTAGGCTAATTGGCGTTCCTAAATTGCCCGTAGTGTGTGATTGGGTGTGTGAGTGTGTGTATGTGTGTGTGCCCTGCGATGGATTGGCACCCTGTCCAGGGTGTACCCCGCCTAGTGCCCGAAGTCTCCTGGGATAGGCTCCAGGTCCCCCGCGACCCTGAACACAGGATTAAGCGGTATAGAAAATGAATGAATGAATGAAAAACAACTTGAAACACTGTTTGTTTTTTTAATTATAATTATTATTTTAAATAAATCCAGCACAATCGAGTGGAGTCGACAGACGGAAAGCATTCCTGCATGATCGAAACAGGCGGAGATCCGGACGAACAATGTCACCTTTCTCCAGCATCCAGATCCCGCCGGAACCTTCTCCTCCCAAACCTGGGGAACCTGCTGGGCGGCGAGCTGCGTCAGTTTAACGCTCTACGGCGCTGCCGTTCCCCGGTGAGAGGAGCCTGTCGAAGCGTGTCTCCGAAACCGCAACCGAAATCCGAGCATCCTTCACACGACGCGCCTCCTACGGCTCAGGAGGGATTCGCCACACGGAAGCCCAACAAACTCCTCATTCCTACACTCAGCTGCTTCGCACCGCCTGACCTCAGCCCGAGGTTCGTATCACGATGGACAATCCAGTGCGTTTATCCCTCACTATCATGCTTGATTTTAAATGGATAGTAAATTGAAATTGGGATATTTATATATTTGTGTGAGACAGGGTAGTAGATGGGATCGAGGATAACGGACGCGTGTTTCACTTCAGCACCGAGCACAGCGGGACCAGCACTAGTACTGCAAAAGGTACACTAAGAGAACTGTGTAACACCCACATACACACTAATATGCTGCACCAAGCACCAACTCACATTCAGATACACTAAGACACTAAAATCCCCTAATGCAACAGGACAGGAAACACAGTAACACATCTCTTTATTTCCTTGATCTCATTTGTCATCTGTTTTTCATGTTGTAATTAGACTCTCAGGTGAACAGCACGCTGCTCCATGAGACAGAGGAGGTGCGAGAGAGCATCACTCAACTCAACAAAAAGGTATAAACACACACACACGAGAATACAATGTCACCACTACTCCTTCATACCTAGAGCATTTGTCACAGGAAACTGACACCCTCACTGCGGTGTGGACGCGTCCCAATCCATCTGTACAGGGATTTCATGTCTACTGTATATTCTTGACTGTATTTTGGGAAATGACAAGCAAACTGTAGCACCCAAAATAACACACTCACACACACACACACACACACACACACAGATGGGATGCAGGTACAGTGAGGAATAGCATGCATTAAGACACGGCGGGGTTTCTGCACTGCAGATAATTCCATGAGGTGTGCTGCTGCTGCTGTTGCCTCAAAAAAAATAAAAACATGTCCTGCTTCATCCCTCACCATCTTTTTCTTTTGACCTCCATTCATCCTCACGTCTCTTCTCAGCTTTAATAAAACATTTCAGGCTTGTGCAAATTTCATGCATCAACATCACATGAATGGATCAACCTCCACACAATGGACATGAAGTGTGAACAGTGTTTCATAGTAAAGTCTACTTCCATTCCTCCCCCATCTCTAGATGCTCAGCCTAAACCAAGAAGTGTCTCAGCTCACCAAGGACCTGCATCACATGATGCACCTTTTACAAGCACAAGCAGCTGCTCACCACTACAGCACCCCCATGTCCTCCTACCCCTACGGAGTCCACACGGCGCACACAAACACAGCGGCGTACACCACCGGTGCGCACGTTCATCAGGAAGCCCAAAGCCTTTTTCATCCACGTCATCACGCAGTGGATCACACTGTGTCCGAGAACGTCCTCCACGTCGGGACAAGCACGTGGAGTCACGCAGCAGAAATAAGTACGTCCAATCAAACTGCACATTTGTTGCCCCTGGGTGGCGCAGTGGTAAAGTTTAGTTATAAAGTTTGGTAAAGCTAGTTCGATTCCCGGTGCTGATGCTGTAACCTCTCGCAGCCAGGGTGGGATGGGAGGCACTTTCACATCAATCATGGCTGTACAGCCAATCACAGGGCATCTGTGAGCTCACGCAAGCGGAAGGGGCGGATAGCGCTGTCCTCAGAGTATGTTACGCCGCCCCCAACGGTGTGTGAGCGAGCAGTTCAAAAAGATGCGGTTCGCTGGCCAACGGCATATTTGTAGTCTTAGATCAAGGAAGCTACTTTAAACTAGATGAACAAAAATGGTACGGTTATTGCCACACATGTTTGGGTTCCATCCTGAGCAGTTTTTATGCTCTTATGTTATCGATATTAAACTTCCCTCAGAGTCCTCTAGCTTCTTTCCGGCCTTAAACACCTTAAGTGAGTGTTTGTTGTTTTATCAAATGTATATTTATGACCAATGCAGTTCAATAAACCATCAGTTTAAAGATCATGTCAGCCATTGAGAGTTAGCTCTACAGCTAGGCATTCATAGTTACAGCTCATAACACCAGACCCTAACCAAACTGTGATGGTGGTGTTGCAGGTGGAGGTCGGACAGAAGCTTCCGCACAACCTGAAGTTTTCAGACACCTTCTTCATTTTAATCCTACCAGCACCTGCGATCCTACGTCCTGTAAATCGAGCTTGATTAACATTAACACCTCGACCTCCTCCTTCTATTCAGCAAAAGGATACAAGAACCAGGAAGCAGCAAGTCAGGATCATGGCACCCTCGCCAGCATCAGTCGGTCTCAGCCCGTTCTGTTTAACAGAGACAAACCAAAACAAGTCTCTTTAGATCTTCATTTACTTTCCAGCGCGCCGACGTCCACTCACTCCCTGGTAATCGCTAATCACACGAATCCAATCCACTACAATCCCCCGATCACTAGCGAACCAAATCTGGAACTGGACACTGACATTCCGGATACAGTCCTAGATGAAGTCAGGGAGGAGCGTCAAGATGCTGCATTGTTGTCAGATTTGGGCCAAGGACACACGAGCCGCGAGTGCCTGCTCGCGGACGACGGATCTGTGGAGAACCAAGACGTCGAGACTTCAGAATCAGAATCGACAAAGCCTGAAGTTGCAACTCAACACGAAAGCAGCGGCTCTGAAACTTCCTGGTGCCTCGGCCTGATGGACTGATCCATCCCAGACTCTAGAGAAAGTATATCCAAAACTGTTTGCAGTGGTCATTTTTTGTGTGACGAGGGATTGTCTTTTCTGTCTCACCTGCGCAAATAACTTAATAACTATGCAAGACGCATGTTGATTGTGCATTACTCCTTATTTACTCAATCGATACTCAGTATACCACGCGAATAGCTTGCCTTGAAATTACGCACAGGAGGATCTGAAAGTCTGAGTCTGCAAATTCTAATCTGAGAAGAATTATTAGTACTCTCGCTTCTACTACTACACTTCTTTGTCTGGTGGCAGGCTGGGAAAACCAATCAGATTTTTTCTTTAACTATTAATGGTCACATGTTCTTACAGGACTTCCTAAAAGATTAATTATCAGAGACATAATATTCATTCATTCATTCATTCATCTTCTATACCGCTTAATCCTGTGTTCAGGGTCGCGGGGGACCTGGAGCCTATCCCAGGAGACTTCTGGCACTAGGCGGGGTACACCCTGGACAAGGTGCCAATACATTGCAGGGCACACACACACACACACACACACATACACACACCCAATCACACGCTACGGGCAATTTAGGAACGCCAATTAGCCTAACCTGCATATCTTTGGACTGTGGGAGGAAACCGGAGTACCCGGAGGAAACCCACCAAGCACGGGGAGAACATGCAAACTCCATGCACACAGAGACGGGAATCGAGCCTGGCCGGGGAATCGAACCCAGACCCTGGAGGTGCAAGGCGACAGTGCTAACCACTACACCACCGCGCCGCCAGAGACATAATAATGATAACTAAATAAATTTTTATTAGAATTTCTTTTTTCAAATACTGCTCTTGTCCCGATAACAATACAAAATCCAACACAGAGAAATATTACGCAAAACAAACTTACGGTCATTTATTTCTTAATCATAAATTGTTAAAATCGGTAATCAATAGGATACATTGTTATTTACTGTAACAATCTCTCTACAGTGTCTTAACTTTAATACCATTTCAAAAATCAGTTTGTTTAAAGACGTTAAAATCTGGCTAGATGGATCAGATGTCCGTTCACGTCGTCATAAAAAAAAGCTTAATTAGAAACTAAGCTAACTATCATTTCCCCATAGACGTTAGCATGAACAGAGCTCAGAGCAGTGACGAGACGATGACGAGGCTCGTGTTTAAAACGTGACACACCAAGTGAGAACTCATTTCCCTTCATAAGAGCAATTTAGCGCTTTAAGTCTTTAAATGCAAATTGCTTTTTATTTTTACTTTTTTGCAGAGTTTTAAGTCCTAGAACTTTAATCCTTCAGGAGTTTTTCCCAGACTGCTCCAGCTGTTAAATAGGAGAGTGGATGTTTGATATCTGAGAACTCTACAGCCAGACGTTTGGACTCGAGCGCGTCTGAGATCACGGTGAACTATCAGGGTGTTTATGAAACCTTTTTTCGTGGCATTTTAATGAGCAAAGTAAACTGCTGTTGCAAACAGTCGGCCGTGTAGCATTATGACGGTAGCATTCGCTCGAGCTGTTCCAGACTAGACACACCTTAGTAGATGCACAATAAACTTCTATACTGTATATATATATATAAATATATTTTTCTTTTCAGTAGAATCAACGTTCTGTATTTCTTCTTACCTTCGTGCATGGTAAAGTTTATCGTTCTTTTTTCCTAAGGAAAAGGTATCAAATGAAATGTGTTCACATTATGAATGTCTGAAGAGAAAGACTTTTAGCACGTGAATGCTTTTCTTTGATTTCTGAGAACTTCAGAAATTTTTTTTTTTTTTTTAAACCCCAAACTCCTTAATCCCAGTTTAAAGTCTATACACAGATGAAGATCGTTTCTCATGAGTCATTAGGGCAGAGAGATGCACTAATAGAGGTGTGTGCATGTGTGTGTGTGTGTGTGTGTGTGTGTGTGATCCTGCAGCTTATACTGTTTCACATTTGCCTAAGTGTGTATTTTACACTCATTAATGATAAATGAGGAATAGTTAGTGGTGAGCGAGAACTCGGTGAGAGAATGACAGGAACACCAGACATTATGCAATGCACACACACACACACACACACACACACACACACACACACGCATACACGTGCACACGCACACACAAACACACAGAAACGCATGCACATATGCACACTTTTTTTTGCATGGTTTTCAAATAAATTTTCAATTTATCACAATTTTTCATAATAGACGTGAAAAATTCCTTCAACACTTATTTCTATAAACACATTTTTTAAAATCTCTTTTTAACAAATTTTATTACTGTAATTCCTGAATGTGACTGCAGTGCAGCTAATCTGATTTATTCCCTTTAAAATGTGAAATTTTATTTCAATTATCAGAATAATATGCCATGCTATAGACTATCTATCTATCTATCTATTTATTTATCTATCTATCTATCTATCTATTTATTTATTTATACATTTGGCTGCCTGTTAAATATTCGAAATATGTATTGGATTTTTTTCCCCATTGAATAAAAATTTTGCACAAAACTGAATTACTATAAACATTACAAAATAATACTTCATTAAAAATAAACTGATCAGCCGCAACATGACTACGACCAGCAGATGAATTGAATGACACTGATTTTCAACTACACCCCAGTAAACCGGTGACAGGATCACAGGCACCCCAGGCTCACCCAAAAACGCCGGGCCGTCGGCTCGGATCCAACAGCAGAACAAATGTTCGATGCAGAACAAATTACTGAAAGAAGTGAAAGCTGGTCGCGATAGAAAGGCACCAGCGCATCCAGCGCACCACAGCCTGCCGCACAAGGTTGTTGATCTGACCTCCGAACTCCAAGATCCCAATCCAACCTAGAGTCCATGTGGTGCAGCAGACAAACAGTTCTGATCCATGGCGGCCCCGCCCCGCAATCCACAGAACCCAAAGGATCCGCTGCCAAGTGTGGAACCTGAACAATTCATGTTTTGCGCTGTGATGTTACGGCTGATCGGTGTATGTCCATGTGACACAACCCACCACTGAATACTTTATTATTATTATTTTGCCTGGTGAGCTTCACTTCTGATGACTGTACAATAACCCCAATGGTATTTGCATCTTTTGCATATTAATTCTCAAAGGACGTGTGTGTACTCGATATATCAGTTCTGCATGATGAGCATCTCCCTCCTTTATGGATTATCTTTGGTTTGAGCATGGAATGTAAAAATAAAGCGAATCAAATAATTTGTTATAATAAAAAAATTAAGTTTCTCACTGAATAACTGCATCTTTTTATTATTATTATTATTATTTATTATTATTATTATTTATACTTTCTCTGTTTACAGACACCTGTAATATCCACGATGCTAATTTCTGTTATGTTACAGCAGCTATTTTGCCTCTTTTCCACTGCATAGTACGGCACAGCACGGTTCAGTACAGCTCACTTCGGTTCGGCTCAGTTCGGCTCGGTTTGCGCTTCCACTGCAGTTTAGTAACGCTTTAGAGTGGGCGGGATTATTCACGCGTCGTTATAGTTGCGGCGCCTCTACTGCCGTGACATCATCGTAAACGCGCCACAAACAAACACACAACAATGGAGCATATCGACGGCATGGTGTTCTTCATTCTCGGCATGTGGATGTTTTTAACAGCGAGACGAAGGAGTTTGTTTCAAAAGAGGCTGATGGCAGCCAAAGAAAATTTTTGGTTAATACAAAAAGGTGCGTGCGATCCTTCTCTGGCTGTTCTAAATATAGCGGTTCTGTTGTGTCTCGTGTCGCAAGTTCAGTGACGCAGTAATGACGATTTTCTCCGGCCAATCGGTGACCAGCAGAGTTTACACGTCACGTTTTGGTAACGGTTCGGCGCGCTCGGAACCTCGGCTGAGGTGGTACTAAAAAAAGGACCAGGTACCAGGTACTGTTCCCAGTGGAAAACCCCCCAAAAGTGAGCTGAACTGAACCGTGTCGTGCCGTACTATGCAGTGGAAAAGCGCCATAATTGTCCTTTCCTCAGGACTAGATGCTCCTCTGTCTGACCTGGGATTAGTTTTTTTTTTTTATTTTTTTTTTAGTTAGACTTTTTTTAAGATCGATATTTATAAGTTTATCCCTGATAAGCAGGCTGAGGGTGATGGTGATGAGGAAAAACTGCCTGAGATGTCAAAGGGAAGAACCAGCCTCACCAGGGAACCCGTCCTCTTTTGGGTGATAACAGACACTGATAAGTCGGTCTCTGCTACATATGTGCATTATGAGGCTGGAAGTTCAATATAGCAGGAAAGGTGTTTAAGAAAATGTTCCTGCATCAGCCGAATCCAAACCCATCTTCATGATCATCAAGTGGAAGACTTGAGCCCTTTCTTTCCTGATCTGGGGTCTGAGCTGGACCTAAAATGTCCTTCATCGACTCCACCTGGCCTTCTTTGACCAGGGCCTGAGGACTGAAGTGTTAATAATTGAGTCATAGCTCGTTATTTGTGAACACACCTCGCTCGTCCCCGAGCGCCGCGTCGGCTTCAGTTACATCGTTTGGAGCTTAATATCAATCCACACGTTCTGACAGTGGGTGAGGAAGTGTGTGACCGCGTGTGGTTTCATATCGTGTTTAGTAAGAGGTCACACACTTCTACACTCTGGCTGTCGCTCACACACATACTGTATACACACACGCACATGTCAAGAGAACTCCTTTATTTATTTTTTTTGTCTCCAGTATCATGCCATGTGTGTCGAGTTTCCATCGTCATCTCACCTTTACCATCTGTCACTTTGTGCATGGAGAGTCATACGAGGTGTAACACACACACACACACGGACACAGACACGTTGTTTTTTGTGTGTGCGTTCTTGTTACCCCATGCACGACTCTCTCCATGCACAAGGTGATTAGAAACAGAAGTCTGCAAAAGTGTCATTTGAACGTTTAAATGTGTGTTGAAGTGGTAGTGAAGTCACGCTGCAGATGTGGCCGTCCGTCTGCTGGGGTTCGTCACGCTGAACACCGCGGCATGAATGTTACATTTCTCATATTTTAAAACGTGTTTTGCTGAGCAGGAAGACATCGCTTAAATATCATCAGGACATCAGGACATCAGGTTCATCAGGTTCATCAGGACATCAGGTTCATCAGGTTCATCAGGACATCAGGTTCATCAGGTTCATCAGGACATCAGGTTCATTAGGTTCATTAGGTTTCTGCAGCTGAGAAACCCTTTTAGATCTTTAAAGAATTCAGCCAATTATTCATTTTAGATTTACTTTCATTTGAATTTTTAACTTTATTTTTTATTAAGACTTGAAGGCATTTTGTGCTTCTTGATTTGTAACTTTACTTAGAACTTATCTTTTGGACTAAGGACTTCACTTTCTCATCTTAAAACTGAATTAAGGAGTTAAATCTTAAATCTCATAAATCCTTTAGGTACTTGTCTTTGTTGACTCAAACATCACTGATTATTTGTCGTTATTTGACTCATAACTCACATACTGTAGGAACTTGTCTTTGATTACATTCATGTTACACACAACCATAACCATAATAACCATAATAACCATAACAACCATAACCATAATAACCATAACAACCATAACCATAATAACCATAACAACCATAACCATAATAACCATAATAACCATAACAACCATAAAAACCATAACCATAATAACCATAATAACCATAACAACCATAACCATAACAACCATAATAACCATAATAACCATAATAACCATAACAACCATAATAACCATAATAACCATAACAACCATAAACATAACAACCATAACAACCATAACCATAATAACCATAACAACCATAACAACCATAAACATAACAACCATAACAACCATACCCATAACTGATGCAGCGAGGAACTTCTCACTTTTTCTTTAAACAACCACGTCAGAAGACATATCCTGTGGTTGTGACAAAGATGTTGCAGTGTTTCAGAAGAGTCAAATTATTGTCCTGCATTAAGCAAAGAAAACAACTAAGGAGATCACTAAAACTACTAAAATTGGGTTAAGAACTGAAAACCTCACTATTGAAACCTGGATGTATAGGGGTGAAGCATCATACTCGAGGAAGAATGAGATGATGAGAGATCACTTAAACACTTCAATCTTCATTCATTTTCTATACCGCTTAATCCTGTGTTCAGGGTCGCGGGGGACCTGGAGCCTATCCCAGGAGACTTCGGGCACTAGGCGGGGTACACCCTGGACAGGGTGCCAATCCATCGCAGGGCACACACACATACACACACTCACACACCCAATCACACACTACGGTCAATTTAGGAACGCCAATTAGCCTAACCTGCATATCTTTGGACTGTGGGAGGAAACCGGAGTACCCGGAGGAAACCCACCAAGCACGGGGAGAACATGCAAACTCCATGCTCACAGAGACGGGAATCGAGCCTGGCCGGGAATCGAACCCAGACCCTGGAGGTGCAAGGCAACAGTGCTAACCACTACACCACCGCGCCACCTAACACTTCAATCAAATTGGAAAAAATATATAATAATAACAATAATGCACCAGTAGAAGTCAGCTATGTCTAATAGTGAAGAGACCTCAATGGATCATGGTCTGTCAGGAAGGTCTGCCACATTAGGGTAAAAAGAATAAATCAGAATTGAGTCACTTAAGGGTGATAAGGAGAACCTGGTCTTTCTTGGTTTATCCTCATTACGGAGTTTTCTTTCTATTATCTATTTCCTATTATTATTTGAACTATTAACTATTAACTTGACCTCTCAAATAGAGACATTATTTTAGTTTCTTTCACTCGATATTGAAAACTGACTTGATTGAACAGTGAAGGTGCCAGTCGTTCTCCGGTCAGAGGAATCGGACTCTTCCTTCAGTCTCCTCTCTACTGGTCTTATTTTATACATTAAACCTACAATTCAAACATTCGTCCCATTATGTAAATGTGTTCCATAATATATAGAAGAATTACTGGAGTCATAGACATGAAAGTGTTAGACTGCATTATTTATCTTTTGAACTATTGAGGTTTGAATTTATGACAGTTAATTAAAGTGGCCGGTCAAAAGTCTTCATAACTATAAGAACTCAAATATAATAACAGTGTGAGTCGATGGGTTACGGCTTCAGAGGGATACCTACCTGCCGTATGGTGTGTGTGTGTGTGTGTGTGTGTGTGTGTGTGTGTTATTCAACACTGGGATCAGCAGCCGTCTGCTGTCGGGTCAGTTTCAGTGTGTATCATCAAAAGTTTAATAATAAAGCACTTAATAAAGTAATGGAGGGAAATGTAATGAATCCAACTTGGGCCTCATCAGAGAGATCAAATAAGAACCTGTGTGTGTGTATGTGTGTGTGTGTGTATACCATGTAATGGATATCTCTAGAAATTTCCATTATGTTGTACATGCAGTATTGTACAGTACATGAAGTAAGGAATGAAAGTGTGTGTGTGTGTGTGTGTGTGTGTGTGTGTGTGTGTGTGTGTGTGTGTGTGTGTGTGTATTACAGTAAAATAATCTGTGATAATGAGATGTAATGAAGTGGAGTTACTGTAACCTCACTGATGTTGATTGTTTTCCTATAGCTGCACACCCTGGAGTGTTTTATTCCTCTCGCTCACTTTTGCTTCATTTCTCGTTCCTTATTTGCTTTATTTAGAATTTTTGTATTCATATCTTTGAATACAAATCTTTAATTCATCCATTCATTATTTCTATCTTTATCTGGTTATATTTCCTTTTAGATAATTATAATATCATATAAAAAAAATTCTTACTTTCACTTTTTCTTTTTTCATGAATTTATTTTAATCGCTTTGTTTTCATTCAACGTTCTCCTTTAAAATTGGTGAATTGCTTTTAGGATTTCCTTTTTTTTTCATTACTAATTTACCCTTTTCACTTCTTTTCTTTCATCGCATCTCTCCTTTCTCCATTATTATTTCTTTCTTCCATCCATTCTCAGGTTTCCTCACATCCTTTCTGCCAGATTTACACATTCTTATCTCATTCTTATCTCATTCTCTCTCCAGTTAAGTTATTGCACTTTGCAAAAGAACAAATCCCGGTAGTTATTTTGTTTTTGCTAAACACACATATGATCTGTTGTACTTGTGAACTGCGTTAGAGAGAGAGAGAGATGCTGCAGCGCCATCTGTAGGATGAACAAGTCAAAATACACAAACGACAAAAATACACCTTTAGCCAAATGTGTGCATTTCCTGAATATTTTATAGACACCTGGGGCAGACGCGTCAGCGATGTCTGCTGTAATAAAGAGACAGACAGTACAGTACAGTATATATACATTTTGAGAGCAATTTTTCTTTAATGCTGCTGGAAATCAGAATCGGACAAAGCTTTCACTCGCGCGGAAAGAGTGTTTGTCTCATTGTTCAGATTGACAGCGCTTGTTTTATCGTGACTATGTAGCGAACGATCACATCAGTTACACTGTTTCAGTTCACACAAGTCCAGGTCAAGTCAGGAGATATCTTGGTCACGTTCTTGCTGAGGCGTTTCCTGTAACGGACACGATTAGCTAGCGAACGTTCCTCAGCTTACAAATAACCTTACAGCGTCTCTCCGATCATTTACGCAAACCGTTTATACACATTAAACTTGCTTTCCCTGATTCATCAGTCCACATCACTGTAAGCGGCATGAGCACTATTTACCCAGAAAGCATTGCGGCGCGGTTTTGTTTTGCTTTTACACTGGAAAGGTTGTCAGTCCGTCAGTCCGTCCTGTGTCTGAAGGAACCATGTGACCGTTTCCGAGTGTGTACTCGCCATCAGGAAACCGTTTTCCTCAGCAGGAAGTCGGCGTATTCTCTCCTGCGGATGACGCGTTGCATCTGAAACGTGTTGGTGGAGGCGTGGCAGAAGGAAATCATGTGACTCCTCAACTCACGGAACGCCCCTTCACTAACCAGCTGCACTCTCATTGGTCCAATGCTGCCTTTAATCCGGAAAGACTTGTAGAGGGCGCAGTCAGCCTGCAGACACATGTCCAACTGTGTGCATGTGTGTGTGTGTGTGTGTGTGTGTGAGAGAGAGAGAGAGAGATTTACTTTTATTTTCAAGATAAACCGTTCCTTAAAACTTAGATTAACCTTAAATTTTGAAAGCATCAAGTGACCAATAAAAAAGGAATGAAACACATGGTGTGTGATAATAATCAGCAGCAGCCGTGGTGTGATGAAGCAGAATCACTATAACTGCTACTTGATTAATATCCTATAACAGCACACCCCCAAGTGTTGTATTGTAGACACACTGCTGCACATTGTCTGAGCCTTTTCCTCATCCACAAGCCTTTAGAAAATCAGAGCTTCCCAACTCTCTCTGTCTCTAGAGATCAGAAGATCAGATGAATCTACAGCGTCATGTTTAATCTGACCTTATATCGCTGCTCCTCCGTGAGGTTCCTGACACCTCGCAGCTCCAGGAACACTTGGTAATGCGGCTGAGCTCCTCCTGACGAGTCTCCTGCGACACCATAAACACAAAACCGCAATGTCACCAAGTAAAATCACGGATTCATTCTCTCGACAAAAGTTATTTCATGAAATGGAAAAAGTGACATTTATCACATCCACATGTCTCGGGTGTCTCGGTTGTCTTGGGTGTCTCGGTTTCAGACATTTTGGACCCTTGTGGCTAATGATGCAGCTGAATGTATAGCTACCATACATCACGCAACGTTACATTTGAAGAATTACCCAGAATTCCACTCTCAGCGCAGCAGTAATCCAGCAGTTTAGCACCAGGCCACTGAGTCACCGCTTTCTTCAGCGCGGCTAAAAACAAGGCCTCGTTTACTTTTTCACCTCGAGCGTTGAGCGTCTGGCTGGGTCTGCAACACACACACACACACACACACACACACAGAGGCAAAAATGCTTCATTAATAGTTCCCTACTGTAGGTTAGTGGACATGTCTTCGTCTTCACATCAGCCTCATGACATCATGAGCAACTAAATGATAAAAGATCTTTGATGCACACCTGTAGAGAAACTCCACCACTGGACACTGGTTGTGAAACCCGACCACTTTCACCACGTCTCCCAGGCGATATCTACAGGGGGATTAAACACTGTGAGTCACACTGTTAGAGGAAACTAATCAACCTCGGGGTGAGGAAGAGGCAGTGATGTTACAACCCAAAGCGTTTTAATTAAATTCCTTTGTTTCAATTCCTTTGTTTTTATTTTTATATGAATTATTATTTGTCAAATTTTCTTTCTTTTTTTCCGTTTCTCTACCTTACTTCCTTTCTTCATGTTTTGCTGAAACACATTTCACTCACCATGCTGACTCCCCTGACCTTTCTACAGTATATCTGGAGATTCCCAGGGTTTCCTGGTTGGGTTCATATTGAATTAAACACTGACTACACATCCAGGTATATTATCTTACAGCTGCAGTACCTGAAGAGTCCAGAAGCATTGGTGATGATCAGCTCGTAGTTTTTCCCCTCCTCCACCTCGTCCATGAGCAGTGTGCTGAGTGTGTCGAGTGTGTCGAGTGTGTCTAAATGCTCCTCTGGGAGAAACTCGAAGAACATGGAGCGAGGACAGAGAAGGTAATGTCTGTTGTCCTGGAGCGGCCACAAGTTCAATCCAATCAGACCTAAGACACAGACCAAAGTGTGAGAATCATAGACACTGCTTCATCACACACTCCACTGTATCACTCCACACTCCACCACACTCCACTGTATCACTCCACACTCCACCGTATCACTCCACACTCCATCACACTCCACTGTATCACTCCACACTCCACACTCCATCACACTCCACTGTATTACACCACATTCCATCACACTCCACTGTATCACTCCACTGTATCACTCCACATTACATCACACTCCACTGTATCACTCCACACTACAACACACTACACTGTATCACTCCACACTCCACCACACTCCACTGTATCACTCCACACTCCATCACACTCCACTGTATTACACCACATTCCATCACACTCCACTGTATCACTCCACTGTATCACTACACACTCCACTGTATCACTCCACTGTATCACTCCACACTCCACCACACTCCACTGTATCACTCCACACTACAACACACTACACTGTATCACTCCACACTCCACCACACTCCACTGTATCACTCCACACTCCATCACACTCCACTGTATCACTCCACACTCCATCACACTCCACTGTATTACACCACATTCCATCACACTCCACTGTATCACTCCACTGTATCACTACACACTCCACTACAACAAACTACACTGTATCACTCCACACTCCACCACACTACACTGTATCACTCCACACTACATCACACTCCATTACATCACACTCCATTACACTACAACAAACTACACTGTATCACTCCACACTCCACCACACTACACTGTATCACTCCACACTCCACCGTATCACTCCACACTCCACACTCCATCACACTCCACTGTATCACTCCACACTCCACACTCCATCACACTCCACTGTATTACACCACATTCCATCACACTCCACTGTATCACTCCACTGTATCACTCCACATTACATCACACTCCACTGTATCACTCCACACTACAACACACTACACTGTATCACTCCACACTCCACCACACTCCACTGTATCACTCCACACTCCATCACACTCCACTGTATTACACCACATTCCATCACACTCCACTGTATCACTCCACTGTATCACTACACACTCCACTGTATCACTCCACTGTATCACTCCACACTCCACCACACTCCACTGTATCACTCCACACTACAACACACTACACTGTATCACTCCACACTCCACCACACTACACTGTATCACTCCACACTCCACCGTATCACTCCACACTCCACACTCCATCACACTCCACTGTATCACTCCACACTCCACACTCCATCACACTCCACTGTATTACACCACATTCCATCACACTCCACTGTATCACTCCACTGTATCACTCCACATTACATCACACTCCACTGTATCACTCCACACTACAACACACTACACTGTATCACTCCACACTCCACCACACTCCACTGTATCACTCCACACTCCATCACACTCCACTGTATTACACCACATTCCATCACACTCCACTGTATCACTCCACTGTATCACTACACACTCCACTGTATCACTCCACTGTATCACTCCACACTCCACCACACTCCACTGTATCACTCCACACTACAACACACTACACTGTATCACTCCACACTCCACCACACTCCACTGTATCACTCCACACTCCATCACACTCCACTGTATCACTCCACACTCCATCACACTCCACTGTATTACACCACATTCCATCACACTCCACTGTATCACTCCACTGTATCACTACACACTCCACTACAACAAACTACACTGTATCACTCCACACTCCACCACACTACACTGTATCACTCCACACTACATCACACTCCATTACATCACACTCCATTACACTACAACAAACTACACTGTATCACTCCACACTCCACCACACTACACTGTATCACTCCACACTACATCACACTCCACTGTATCACTCCGCACTCCATCACACTCCACTGTATCACTCCACACTACATCACACTCCACTGTATCACTCCACACTACAACACACTCCACTGTATCACTCCACACTACAACACACTCCACTGTATCACTCCACACTACATCACACTCCACTGTATCACTCCACACTACAACACACTACACTGTATCACTCCACACTACAACACACTACACTGTATCACTCCACACTACATCACACTCCACTGTATCACTCCACACTCCATCACACTCCACTGTATCACTCCACACTACAACACACTCCACTGTATCACTCCACACTACATCACACTCCACTGTATCACTCCACACTACATCACACTCCACTGTATCACTCCACACTACATCACACTCCACTGTATCACTCCACACTACATCACACTCCACTGTATCACTCCACACTACAACACACTCCACTGTATCACTCCACACTACATCACACTCCACTGTATCACTCCACACTACATCACACTCCACTGTATCACTCCACACTACAACACACTCCACTGTATCACTCCACACTACAACACACTCCACTGTATCACTCCACACTACAACACACTACACTGTATCACTCCACACTACAACACACTACACTGTATCACTCCACACTACAACACACTACACTGTATCACTCCACACTACATCACACTCCACTGAACCACTTCACACTACATCACACTCCACTCTATCACTCCATCCTACACCATACTCCACTGTATCTGTCCATACTGTAACACACTCCATAATGCAACGCACTCCATAACACCATACTCCACTGTACCTCTGCATACTACAACACACTCCACTATGTCACTTTGCAATACACTATTCTACCTTCAGAAGCAGAGTAGAGTGAAGAATAGAAGGGCACGCCTTTGCAGTAGTGCTGCCTGAGATTCTCTCCATAAATCTGATGTGGTCCCGAGTCGATGGTGTGAATAAGATGTAAACGAGGCCATAGTCTTGTAGCAATGCCTTCAAAGCCCTCAGTGATGGCCGTCCTGAGCTCTGCTGCCCTAATAGGATCCGGGTTCATTTTCCTCTCCAGCTCCGACCTCAGCCGAGCATCCAGAAGAAGCCTGGAGCTGATCTGACCTGATTCCACATCAGCAACCAGTTCCTTCCAACGCTCCTGCACCACAACGAAAAAACATATTATATTAAAGAAGAAGAAGATTAATATCGCCATTAATTTTTTAGAGAAGGTTAAAATTGTAATATGTTTTAGCTACTGTAATTTTAACACATTATCAGTCCCTTCAATTGATAAATTAGGTATGGTGTTGGGATGCCAAGTATGCTGATAATCCCTGAATGTAAATAATGATACGTCAATGAATTTAACAATGTGTTCACTAGGTTGTGTGATTTAGTGGTTATTATATTACTGGTGTGTAAGCATGTGAATGAAGTATTAGGTATGTGTGTTAGATAAACAACAAAGGTTGAATATTAACCTCCAGGAGTCGGAAGGCGTCGTAGACCGCGCAGGAGAACCTGGACTCCAAGATGCCGACATGGCGATCTCTGAGGGTGAAGAGCAGGTGAAGGTACAGAGCATCGCGCTCATTCTGCACCTGAATCAACAAGTAAATGCATATTATACTGTATATATAAAATAGATATACATACAGTGTTTACTGTACCTGTAAGACGGCTGCGGGACTCGTGCAGAGCTGGTGTGTATGTTCAGAAGAAAACTGTCTCTCCACGATTCGAAGGCCGGCCTCAGAGTTACGTTCAGGCGACGGGTAGACCAGTCTTAAAGTCGTCTGGAGAGCACTCGTTGTACCAGGGAAAGATTTCTCCATGGCATCTACACACACTGACATGCCCCGTACATAGTCACCGTTGGTTTCTTTGGTGTTTAGGAGCATCTTGCTGCATCCCGAGGACCCCGAGGTCATTGTTAGTTGGGGTGTCTCCATGACAATGACCTTATCCTCTCCGGAGGCGACTTGGCGTATGAGCTCCTCGTAATGAGCGTATGTGGTGACGGGGTGGCGCTTTCGGAAATCAGTGACGTCTGGGAGGAAGATTTAAGACTCTCAGTGAAACAATACAGGAAACATATAGCTCTAGAAGTTGAGTATTTAAGATACCAAGTATGATATTTCCTACGGTTAGTTTAAGCATTATGACAGAATGAAGCATGGTGGTGGTAGCGTTTTTACCCCTTACCATTGCATTTACATTTAGACATTTGGCAGACGCCCTTATTCAGAGTGACTTACATTTTTCTCATTATACATCTCAGCAGTTGAGAGTTAAGTGCCTTGCTCAAGGGCCCAAGACGGACAACCTACATCATTAATTTGATGTTTTTAGATTCCTTTATATAGAAGAAAAGTGGCAGATGTTTAAATCTAGTGGATGCTATTAAACGGTATTAAAATGAAATGATGTGTGAACCAATCACAATTCATGACAATCTAGTGCTGGTGTAATGAGACGGAAAATCTCTGGAAGTAAAAAAAAAACCCTGTGTGTGCAGACTGCACATTGGAATTAGCAGTATAAACTTGAGACACCATTCTGTCTAACTTTTAACTGAAGGAGCAAAATTACTAGTGCATCGTGTATGTGTGTGTGTGTGTGTGTGTGTTTGTGTGTGAATTGAATGCTGAACTGAATTGATGCTCGAGTCCGTAGCGTGTATTTTTTGCATCTCTCAGCCGTCTGAGCAGCGTCTCCTCTTGCACGCTCCGTACGCTCAGTGTTTCTCTCTCCAGCACGTCTCTCTGCCGTCTCCCCGCTCGAATCACGCGTCTAACAGACAGGTAGTGATGTGTGATGCTGAACACATTGGGTCTGTATCCCCTCACACACTCGCCACAGAGAGCAGCAGCTACGCTCAGAGCTACAGCGCAGAGAGCCGGGAACACGCAGTGCGCCGTTCCTGTGCCAACAAACAAAAGTACTGTTACAAAGCACCGACACTGGAGACTCCTTCCTTAAGTGCTGAAAAAGGTCTCCTTGCAAAATATCAATTTATGCAGTAAAGCCCTTACAGTGACGTCTATATGTCCTTTCATGTGAAATCTAAATCTGGCAATTTTCATCTAAATGACAATTGAGATCATCAAAAGATTAGAATAAAAAAAATTTTTTAAAAAGGCGTGCCCATAAAAGGGTACGAGATTGTTTTTCAGCAAATGTGTTTCTTTTTATCTGATATAAATATTAATCCGTATGCGTATTTAAAAATAAAAAAATGAGGTTCGGATCAGGAGATAAGAAGCATTACGTTTTATCATTATTACGTATTATTAACATGATGATGATGTTATATGATCCTATCGGTAAATTCCCTTTTTCACCATGTTAACACCATGTTGTTGAATCATTCAGGTATCAGAGTAAAGGGGCTGTATACACCATCCACCCCGCAGATTTTTATTGGTACATTAAAAAAAAAAAAAAAAAAAGATTTATTATTTTCTTTAATCTTCAGAATTATGTACCACTTCATGTTGGTCTATCAATAAAAGATATTTATAAGATAAATTCTGTTTGTGGTTGTAACATGACAAAAGGTGGAAAAGGTCAAGGGGTATGAATACTTTTGCACGACACTGTATGAATGAGCTGTTACTATAGAAACGATCATGTAGGTGAACCAAGCAACCTTATTATAAACCTGGACTACTGTCAGGCCTGATCTGCCCAGTCAGGGTCCAGAAGCCTGTGGGCGTGGCTAGACGTGATGACCTAATGCTTACCTACGTTTACTCATAATATACATCAAAACTATACTGTTATTTCCTCTTACCTGCTGCTAGCGCCGCCATGAGGCCACAGCCGAGAACAGCGGCCCAAACCGCGCGCGGCACAAACACCATGTCAGTAAAGAGACTTTATAATGTCTTCTTTGAATTTTGTATAAACAGTTTATTCACGTAACAAAAAAAAACAGTAACCAGTAAAGATCCGCTCTTCCTTATTTAAATATACTTCCGGATCGACGTAATGACGTGATGACGTCATCGCGTATACGTCCGTTAGCGCTCCGTGGAGTGAGATTACAAAGTGAAAGGGAAAGTGTGGTTTTCAGCGCGCATGCGCAATGCGCGCAAGCAACTTCTCTCTCTAGGCTTTAGATACTGTATGTTTGAAATTATAGTGACAATGTGTATAAGTGAAGTGGAGTGCAAAAGTTTGCACACCCTCACAGCAAAATTATGAGACCAATAAGAGATTTGATGTGAGTTTGGGATCAAAGATCCAACATTTTATCCTGAGTAATAAAATGTGATTGCAGGGGTTAACTATGATATTTCTTTATATAATTTATCGATATATGACAAAAAAAAATATATATATATATATATATATATATCTATATATCTATATATATATATATAATTTGTCAGATTTTTGTTGATTTCTAGCTTAAATAGTTTGTTTGCTTCTGTGATTTCCACATGTGCGCTACCGCGTCTACTTCTCCGTTAGAACAAAGAGAAAACATGACATTCCGTGTGAAACTAGGCGAATCTGCCACAGAGACGTTTGACATGATTCGGCAAGTTTACGGCGATGTCGCAATGAGTCGTTCGAGGCGTTTTGAGTGGCGCTTCAAGAGCATCACCGGAAGACAACAAGAGATCAGGAAGACCTTCAACGAGCTCAAACGCTAAAAATGCTGAAACCATTCGGCAACTTGCGCACGATGATCGATGAGAACAATCCACAACACTGCTGCCGTCGTCGGTGTGTCGTACGCAACAGTCCAGGCGATCCTCATGAGTGATTTGAACATGCACTCTGTTGCTGCAAAGTTTCTCCTCAGGATGCTGACCCAGGAGCAGAAGGAACGTCATGTCATCGAGTCCGCTGTGGATGACCCATCCTTCATGTTGAGGATCATGACCGGTGACGAAAACTTGAGCGTACGGACGGGTACGACCCTGAGACGAAGCAACTATCTTCACGGTGGAAGAGCCCTTCATCTCCACGACCAAAAAAGGTGAGGCGGGTCCGCAGCTCGACCGAGTGAGACACTCATCGTCCTTTTTGACTCGCAAAGCATTTTGAATTGAGAATTCGTCCCATGGACCGGACATAGCGAATTCTACTGCCAGGTTTTAAGGTATCTGAGGGAGGACGTACGCCAAAAGATCTGTGACGCCAGAATTTCAAAATTTAACAAATAGTGTGCTACAACTCGGCAAGAGGTGAAGATTTCTGATTTAAGACAGTAAGAGCTTCTATGCTGATTCTCATCCACTCTAACTCAAATGATCACGAATGTGGACTTCTCATGCCTGTCTTATGTGTCGTGTTGTTCATTACACTTAAATATGAGGCATAAGTATAAACAGCAACAAAATGTTTATTGTTAAGCTTCTTAATATGGAAAACTGCAAACTGAGATTTAGCTGCTGTAGTATTTGGGCTGTAAAATTCAATAATGCAATTCACAGAATTTTGTAAAATAGAAGTATAATTTCCATTGTGTCATCTGTATGCAATATACAAGTAATCAATTTACTGCCATAAATGATAGGCATACTGGTAATAATTTTAAACAGAATATACAATCATACTTATTCCTAAATTGTTTAAGCACATCAGCTGTTTTCTTTACAACATCTAGACACTGACGACGTAATAACAAAAACATTCTGTAACGCTCTCACTCATTCTCTATAGCGCTTAGCCTGTACAGGGTGGCAGGAGGCATGGAGCCTATTCTGGGGGAGTCAGGGTACAGGGCATGTAACACCAGGGACAGGATGCCACACACACACACACACACACACACACACACACACACACACACACACACACTGGGGAATTTGGAATTAGCCAAATTGTGTTTGGAAACAGAAGTACCTGGAAGAACAGGTAGTGTTCCCACACAAACACCCACCCGAAGGTGGGAATCGAACCCTCGACCACTACACCACCATGCCCAACATTAATGGGTAAAATATTTAAAAAACATCATCATCATGATCCTTTGTCTCCAACCACACGCTTAAGATCAAACAAAAAGAGAGGAGTAGAATAACATCAGATGTCAGGAACTGGTTTTAATTCATAAAACAGAAACCACAAACAGATTGGCACACGGAAGGCGTATGACACAGTTTGGAATAGAAATACTGCAGCGGGTATATACACACACACACACGCACACGAATCACAACATGCCCTGAAAGATTATCCGCACAGGCAATAGAGAGACATTAAGCTTAGACAAGAGGCATGTGCAGATACTCAGTTAATTAGACCGGTTCAGTGAGTCAAAGTTAACACATTCACTAAGTCACAGCTGACTGATTCGATTTATCAAAAAAAAATTACTGATTGAATGAGTCAAAACAGACTAATTACATGATCAAGAGTAAACTGATTCACTGAATGTTTGAGTGATCTAGAGCAGCAGGCCGACTCGCTCAGTCACAGCCGGACCATTGATTTAATATAACAAGGAGAATCAGTCAATCACAGGTGACCAAATCAGCTATAATACGTCAAAGCCAAACGAATCCAGGATTCAAAACAATTCGATTCAGTAATTCAAACACGATCAAACAAATAATGCACTGCTTGGAAAATCACTGTTTACTAGAGACGCTGAATCGACTCCCACAAGTTAAATGTCGGATTACAATATTTGGCGTACATAATACTATTATCGTAGATACGTTGAAAAGCCGCGCATTCCGTTCATCTGAGCCGTGGCAGCAGCGAGCGATCGCACGTTAAACCAGCGTCACATGAACCGAAGTCCTGAGTCATTCACGCACACTTCAAACAACTGAGCAACAGGAGCAGCACAAGTGAACGCGTCATCATAAACCGTGACAGAAACTTAACATCGGCACATGCCTCCTGCTATTGGCTCACAGGAAAAGAAGAAGAAGAAAAAAGAAGTCAACAGCATTTTTTTTTTTTTTTTTTTTAAATGTAGGAGTAACCTTTTCCCCTCATAGATAACGTTCACATAAGTGCAGAATAATTTTGTAAGTATTCTCTCTGTGATTGGCGTGCTTTCCTGAGTTACTAATCTGAAGTTAACGAAGCAAAGGATTAACAGAAACTGGGATTTAGGGGGGACGAAGAGTCAAACCGCTTCCTTTTCTAATCCAGAGGGGGGCGTGATCACTGGCAGAATAAAAAGCAAAAAAAAAAAAAAACGAGTTTGCACGAGGGTTAGACTGCTTAATGAGGTACAAAATACATTTTAAAACTTACATTATAGATAGCTTATTTTATTTCATGCATAACATAAAGGGCTCATTAATCATATATTTTTTAAAAACTTATGAAATCATTTAGATAAAGTAATGATTGTAATGGCCATTATTAGGACACTATTACATATTAAAATTACTAACCAATTAGCCAAGAGGACACGATCGATTAATTTGAGGATGATTAATAAAACACATAACTTTAAAAATAAAAAATATCAACAAATAGAGGTAATAGTTAAAGAATATCACTTGGGTGGTAGATTTTTTTTTCTTCTTCTTAATGGGATACGAGTTAAAAACATCAAAGAAGGCATCTCTGGGGAAAATGACATAAAGGATAGACATCTATACTGGGTTCAGGTCCTTTATGATCAGAGGTAGTGAGAATTCAGATTGAAATATTTATCAAATCTAAAGTGTGTTTATTATTATTATTATCATTTTTAAACACAGTAGCTGGTTTAAGGAATCCTTCCACTTCCTGTTTCAGACACTTCTCCAGTTTAGAAGGACAAAAGGCATCTAATTCGACGGATGTCACGTCTCAACTAAGGCACGGGACAAACAAAGCAGCCGAGAGAAAGACTAGAGCTCATCACTGCTCCTGGATCGTGTGAGTGCTAACGTTCTGGAGTTAGAGACGGACAGCAATCAAAACATTTAGTCCTCTTGAGAACTCGGATAATCTTAACTATAATCTAACTATACGAAGGGTCGTTCAAGTCAAACCGGGACGTTTCTTTTCTTCACCACCTCTGGAGGTGACTCTGCAGATGTTCTCTGTGAACAAGCAGCGAGTGGAACGCTCGAAGGTTGAAAATCTGTGGGAACTGTACACACACAATCGTTCACCAGCACCACCTGCACATTACAACAACAGGGCTGGGAGTTATTGCCACATGCCTCGTACAGTCCTGACCTCATTACGGGACATTTCCACATGTTTGGAAAAGCCATTGAAGGAATTCCTGGGAGGCCAGCGTTTTAGACGTGAAGCAGGTGGTCCGATCATGGCTTCAGTGTCCTGAGAAAACTTTCTACCTTGATGGTGTCCAAGCACTAGTGAAGGACTGAGGTAAGTGCATTAGTGTAGCAGGGGACTCTATAGAGACATACAGTAAAGGGACAGTTATTACTCTCAGAACTGTGTTCTGTTATTCTGCACAATCAAAAGTCCCACTTTGACTTGAAGATGCTTTGTATATTTTTCTATGTTTTTATTTTTATTATTCCAACAATAATCTGACTTCAATTACTTTGGACCGGATTCAGAGTTTAGTTTCTTTCCTGTTTCTAAACAGCGTGTAATAACAGTGTGAGCTGGATCAGGTGCTAGTCTCTGTACTGCTGGATGATGAGCGTCTACATCGTTGTGTTTAATTAACCCAGTGATTAATGTGATCATAATTAGCACAATAATATATTAGAAATATCCTAGACTTTTATTATTCTTCCACTACTGGCTATCTTCTCATTCATATATCTGTGTTTATATTCTCTCTCTCTCTCTCGCTTTTTATGAAAAATTATATTACATTTGACACCAAACGGAAAAAAGAAGAAGAAGCTATTTCAGTCTGTTATCCCTGATTTGTTGAAGCATTTAAAAGCCAGAGGATTTTAATTCTCTGAATGTGGAGCTCAGCAGTACGAGCGTAACCCGACTCTGAACACCAGGAACTTTCCCTGCCTAATAAATAAAAAAACCTAAATAGAGAATTGACCTGTTTTTGTTTTTTTTGAACACTCGACAAGTGCTAGAACACAAGATTAGGTGGAAAAATTCTAGACATTTGTGAGAACTATTTGCAAAAACAACAAAATGCAAAATGAGTTAAATCCTATTACAAGAGAGATGCTTTAAGGACAATTTAAAGAAAAAGGACCAGCAAAATTAATTCTGAGGACATTGTTGTATTGTTAGATAACGATCTAACAAGAAGGCAGAGCTATGCTCCGGGTCTTTTTCTGACAGTTTTTTTATATTTGGTGTTGTTTTTAAACAAAAACACCAGATTTTCGACTCACCATTTCCTGGAATTCCACTCAATGCTCACAGTTTTTCGCTCACTAGCTAATTTTAGCTTTTTCGATGATCAAATGCGTTTTTTTTTTTTATCAGAAAAATCACACTAGCGCTTTCGTACCAATCCCAACATTTTTCTCACCTGATCGTTGAACTTTTTAAAAAAATTTTTAATCTAATAAACATTTCTAAGCACAACTGTCTATTAGCGTATAACAACTTAACACCTGCTGTAGATTGGGCTCAAAAATGTCTAGCAGTAGCATTAGCGTTAGCTTTAAAGGCTGCTTAATTCTTCGTTACCTACGTACATCATCCTTTACAGTATTTCATATGTGCTGTAAAGTATTTTATTCATATTAATTCCTTTCTCCCATTTTAATCACGGTTAGTCGGCTAGCAAAACAGATACGCTACGCGAGCATCGTCATCACGCACAGAAGCAGCGTCACAGAAACAAGTCGCTAGTGAGCGCTTTAAAAAAACAAAAAAAAAAAACACAACTTTCACATTTGTTGAAAAAATTAAACCCCATCCAAAAAACAAAATGGAATGCGCCCCTGGGAGGGAGGGGTCACTCTGGGTAGTTCAAAGGTCACGACTGCTGTCCGCTCCACTGCGCCTCTGAAGGCTGACTTAAGAATTCCTCCACCTGTCTGGCCATGTCCATCGTTTCGTCCAGATCGAAATCTCCGCTCTCGTCCAGCATCTGATCACCACTAAACACACACACACACACACACACACACACACACACACACACACACACGGTTGCTAACAATGTCAAAGCTACATTTAAATTCCATTACACTGATGCTACAATACGCTTTTGAAGTGAGCATGTCGAATGACACACAGTGAGCGGTGAGAACGAATAAAGAGAAAGTGTATTCACATGGTGGGGTAGATGGTGAAGCTGCCAGGCTGAGTGATGGTGGGGGAGGAGTCCATGAAGGTGGGGTTTCCGGGAGACTGCTCAGGATTGGATGCAAACCTAGAAGGGGCGGCGGAAAACATTTCTATTTCATAATCATGCCGATCATAACGCAGTAATTGCTAGCTAACTAGACCTGATGGTTAATATTCGTTAGGTTATTGTTATTAATTATGCTAATAAGTTGTAAGAAAAAGGGCTGCAAGCTAGGTGCAGATTTGGCACCAGATTTGTTGTTGACTGTGAATGGAAAGTACTCACTCCACTTTGACCACCTGCTTGATCTCTGGCTTGACGTAGCCGTCTCCCACCGCTTTAGCTGCGAGACAAGAACAACAAACACACGGCCACCATCAAGATTACAGGCTTAGAGATGCTAGTTTTTTTTTTTACGTTCAAGCTTAGCTAGGGTATTAATGAAGGAGTGTAAGGTAACCGCAGGAGTGTTGTTGGCGTACAGTTGGGCGGCGTGCAGTAGCGGGAGAAGACCTCGTCTTTGGGCTGGCTGGGGAAAAGGAACAGCAGGTGGTTCAGGTCACTGATTCGGTCGGCGAGAGAGCGGATGGAGAAATCTTTCGTGGTGAAGGGCATCAGGTTCCAGACCATCCTTTCTCCTGAATCAACACACACAGATGTACAACACAGACAGAAGGGTCAATAATCTCATTGTACTGAAGCTGCAGTGCCTCACTGATTGATTAATCGATCAATTCCCTGATTGGTCAATTAATTAATACGGTCAACTCAGTGGATCCATTTGTTCAGTAATTGGTTTATTTTATGGGACTAAACGCTTCGTTTGATGTCGAGCATCGACTGAGAGACAGACCTGCTTTGTTTGGGTTCTCCGCCACCCAGGCGATGGTGATCCCTCCAATCTCCGAGTCGCTGAAGCGCAGCAGGAACGTCCCGTTCGGTTTGGACAGCAGCATGTCCTGAGCCTGCTGTTTATTCAGGAAACCCAGGATCGCCCTGGAAAATAAAAACACACACACTTGTCTTTCTCATGCGCTTAACCCTCGTGTCTGCGCTACAGGAACATTCCGGTTAACGTTACCCGTCGTTCCAGTGAGCCTTCAGGTGTTTCTTCATCAGCTCTATGACTCCATCGAACCACTGCCAGAAGGTGAAGTTCCTTCCTGGTAAACTCTCCTACACAAGACACAGCAGATCCATCATTCACATGATACCCGGTTTGTTTCACCGGCAGTGTTGACTAGCTGCTAGCCTAGCGCGCTCTCCTACCCGGTTGAACTGAGACCAGGTCATGGTCATGCTCCGATAATCCTCGGGGTTGTTGCTTGAGCTGCTGAAGGCTTTCTGCGCGAGGAACACCATGTTCTCCTCCGATAATCCTCGCTCGCTCTGCACCTCCGATTTATATTTCATGTTCAGAGCTTCGCACAGCTGCGGCCATGACACCTTATCCGGGACCACAAAGGGGACGCGGCCCTGCAGAAGGACACGACTACATCTGTTCATACTGCAGTCTGATATTTAATGCTCATAAGTCAAGTTAGAACAAAACTTTACCGGCTCGGAGAAGGCGTTGTCCCAGAGCACAGTTGCTGTGGCGTTGTTGTCTTGACTACCGTGCACGATGACCACGACGGGCAGAGATAACGTCTGCGATGATAAAGGAAGTGTTATTAAAACCTGCTTATGTAGTGTGTATTATAGATTTTAGCAGCACAAGATACTGGAATTGTTGAAAAATGAGTCGGGATGTGACCTTGACATGGAACATGAGCTCGTTTCCTCCAACGCTGAACTGAGACTCAAACAGGACGGTGAACTTCTCCTCGGTCACCGACTCGGCGCCGCGTCTGTCTGAGCGTTTGATGCGTTTCAGAGACTGGACGGCAGAAGGACAGAAGTGGACACGTGGTTATTTCACACACAATATATTAAAATTTATACTGAGCACGCATTTGCACTCTGACCCCACCCTTTTACTCGAGCACGATGTCACACTAGGTATACGGGTAGTCCCCCACTTACGAACGAGTTCCGTTCCAGGAGCACGTCCACAAGTCTGATTTGTTCTTAAGTCTGACAAAGGCATACTTGCACGCATTTGACGCAAATGTACAATGTAAAGCATACCAATGCACTTGACTAAATCTTTACTCACGCCAAATAACGTTAATGCGCCTAAGGAAATGAATCTCACACATCAAATATAACAGTGTTTGTCTCTGCGCCTTTAAATCGCGCATTTTGTCTTAGAGCTGTTTTCCACTGTATTGGACTGTGAACTGTGTGGTGGATGATTTTCTGAAACTGGTTATTTATCACCAGGACAGATTTACAGGACAGACATTTTCCATCATCGCGCTCCTGGACTGATTCACTGAAACCGGTGAGGCCCACTCATCTTCACCCCACACACATACAATATACCAGACTTTTGACATTTTATACAGTTCACTTACAAATAATGTATATAATTGTAAATATTGGTATCTGGTGCACTGCAGTTTCTATTTTCTGTAAAATACACGTATCTTTACGCATCTGTGGAAATTGGTAACTCGAATGTTTGTAATTCAGGACTACCTGTAATATACTTACATAGTCAATTTTCTATCTACGGAGCCCCTCAGGGGTCATGAGGGAGCAAAAAGAACAAACACAGCATGTGGATTAATAAGTCATGCGCTCGGATTAATAAATCATGAATAAAATATCCGTGCGTGCAGATTAAAAAACCTTGCGTGCAGAATAATAAAACCATGTGCACGGAATAATAAACCATGCGGGCTGGTTGGTTTACACGTCTGCATTCGAAGTTATGACCTATCGGACATGAACGGAGAGGAAGGTACGGAGCCCCTAAAGGGACATTGAGGAGGGGAAAAAATAAAAAAATAAAAAAATAGGGGCCAAAAAAAATAAATAAAAAAAACAGGATATGAGACGCGAGGGGGAAAAAAAATGGAGAGAGAGAAAAAAAAAAAAAAGAAAACAGGACATAGGAGGAAAAGAAATTAAGACCGTGTGACTAATTTTTCTGGTGCCAAAATACGGAAAGAGCCAAACTCCGAGTATACTGAATGTCTTTATTTTTTAGGCCAAGTTGAAAGTAAAACTCAGCTCTCAGAATTCTACTCAATAATTCTCTCCATGCCTGTTTAACAATATCCGAGTCTTCTTCTTTTATTTGTTAGCGGTTGGCAGCGAGCCTTTAGACGCATACCTGACCTCCGCTGGACTGGATCGATATTACACAGAAAAGGATCAAGCTTTTAGGAGCATTGCTGCCACCTGCTGGACTAAATCGGCAATGCTGAAGAGTCAAGTTTGCGAGATCTCGCGAACGTTTCGGGAAAAAAAAAAAATCCTATCATGTTAGCCTTTTTTTTTTGCCTCGCAGTTTTTTTTCCAAGGTGGAATTTTTTTTAACTCCAAAGTTAATTTTTTCCACCCATGTCCCTTTAGGGGCTCCGTAGCTATCTGTTGCTCACAGTAATGGACACCGCTTGTCTTATTCTAGCTGAATTGCTATCTAGCTGCACAGATTCTGTAGCGGACACACTGGTCATTACTGCACCAATATCCAGGTCAGTTCAGATTTCCTGAAATATTTGCATGCTTATAATTAAAGCATGCCTCTGTTTTAGTAAACTCCACCCCTCATGTGTAACTGCTGCCAGACCTACGCTTTAGAAACCTCTTTTTGTTCTCACCATGTTCCTGAAGTGTGCACTCAGAGTCCCTGTGGTTTGGTGATACTCCATCACACAGTTGTTGTTCAGGATTTCTCCACTACTGTCACTTGAAAACACACACACAGACAGATTACATCATGCAAACTTAATAGAACAACCAGCACTAACCAGCAACAGCATGCTTTTTTTTCTGAGCTTCCCACAGCAATTGTAGAACAGTGTATGCGCTCAGTTTACCTTATATGGACATTACTCATGTGATCAAACGTTCAATGGAGCAGCAGCCATGAACATAGAAGAAGAAAATAAGTAGCGTCTAATAGCTTATTGTGTTTTTGGCGCCCCCTTGTGACTTTCCTTATTTGGTCGCTGCTTCCTGCTTATTATCGCTTTCAGGAAGTCATGACCAAATAAGGAGTGTCCAGAGCTGGTTTAGGACGTACTTCCTGGTGCTCTCGTTCTTCAGCAGAGCTTTGGCCTGCTGCTCGTTGATGATGGTGGCTTTAACCTGCGGGGGGTTCATGTGGACGTTGAGTTTCCCCCCGACCAGCAGGCGTACGGTGGTGGCAAACTTGGTCTGCGTCTTTAACACCTGCGGAGGCTGTTTCTCTATGATGAACGTGCTGAGGAGAAAAAAAAATAAATAAGTACAACGAAAATGAAGGAACATATAACGTTTGCCGTAAGCGAGTGACGCTGGTCAGCGTATCGTGCGCGGTGCTGAACTCACCTGGTGACGAGCGCTGAGATGATGTCAGTGATGGTGGCGTTGAGCTCTTTGAGCAGCTCCTCCGTGGGCCCGGGGATGGGGAGCTGCTGCGTCAGGTGATCGACACGCCGGAGCTGCTGCCTGTTCTGCCACACCATATCAGCCAACTTCTCACACCTGAGCACCACAACGTTATCAGTTCTACAGCACATACAGCTCTCTGTTCTATACAGTTAGAGTATATATATAGATATGTGTGTGTGTGTGTGTACCAGGACTGCAGGACATCCAGACTTCCTTCTGAAGGTCCCCCGTTTCCAGCTAGCTGTTGTCGTCTCTTCCACTGTATCAGTTCGTCGTCCACAATCACCGTCTGCTGTTTCCTCAACAACGCCAGAGTCCTTTGGTGCTTCTCTGCTAGGTCCTACACACACACACACACACACACACACACACACACATGTATTTTCCAATTTATCTACTAGCAACTAGCAACAATTTATCTCAGTTACTGCAAAAAGTTTTGCCGTGTGTGTGTGTGTGTGTGTGTGTGTGTGTGTGTGTGTGTGTTACCTGTCTGTATTTCTGCAGTGTGTTAGCCTCTCGAGTTATCCACGACTCTAATGTAGCTTTCCTGCTCTGCAGACTCGTCTCTCTCTGCACGCGCTCGGCCGGCGCCAAACTCGACAAACTGCTCAACTGAGCTGGAAAGAGAAAATCATAAACAAATAAATAATAAACAAACAAACAAACAAACAAAATACATTAAAACTAAAAAACTAAGAATTTATGCTAGCTGTTCAGGTAAATGCTATAACCACTGTGTTCATGTGCAGAGACAGTACCTGAGAAAGTGTGTGTGTGTGTGTGTGTGTGTGTGTGTGTGTGTGTGTGTGTGTGTGTGTGTGTGTACCCTGGATCCTCAGGCTCTCCTGGTACTGGATGATGAAGTACTCCTGACTGTGCTGGAGTTTGCGCAGGTCGCTCTCAGTCTCCTGCGTCAAGGCGCGCAGCTCTTCAAACATCTGGTTGATCTGCTGGTATTTCTGAGGCGTGGCATCTGTAGCTCCGCCCCCTGGAGAGCTCACCTGTTAAATAAAAAAAATGGATAAAAAAAAAGATTTCACACATTATTAATAAATGGAGCGAACTGATGTTAAACTGTGATTAGTTAAGCTACAAAGTGTTAAACCAGGTGTGTGTGTGTGTGTGTGTGTGTGAGAGAGACTCACGTTAGAAGCCTCCTGTACGAGTCTCTGCTCCGTGTAGAGGATGTGTTTGATGCATCGCACCAGCTCCATCGGACACGCCTCATACGTGCTCTAAACAAATAAAAACAGCATTAAGCTATGTTTAACAACAGCAGAGTGAAAGACAGACAGACAGCGGGAGAGGCAGACAGCGGGAGAGACAGACAGCGGGAGAGGCAGACAGCGGGAGAGGCAGACAGCGGGAGAGGCAGACAGCGGGAGAGACAGACAGCGGGAGAGACAGACAGCGGGAGAGACAGACAGCGGGAGAGACAGACAGCGGGAGAGACAGACATATACACAAACTAGGAAAGTGATCAGATAAACAAACAGGCAAACGACTAGATAGTCGAATAGTCAGAAAGACAGAGACAGACTGGTGGACTAATAGACAGACAGGTATACAGAAATAATTATAAATAGAGACAGACAGATGGGCAGCAATGGATAGACAGAGTGACAGACAGACAGTAGGACAGACAGTAGGACACAGCTTATACCAGGTGTGAACTGTTCTTATGTGCGTGTGTGTGTGTTTGTGTGTGTGTGTGTGTGTTACCTTCAGCTGTGTGGCGTAATGTCCCAGTTTGATCTTGAGCAGGAATCCGTCCTCGCCCATCTGATGCTCCGCCCTCCTCTGCAGCTCCTGGATCAGATTTTCCAAAAGACGCTTCGCCTTAAAATCCTCCTGCTGCTTCTCCACATCGATGGCATCCCTGTGTACACACACACACACACACACACACACACACACACACACATACACACACAAAACACGAACACACCAGATCAGTCAAATGACAGCATTTATTCCCAAATAACAACTATAAAATATCTCATTTAGAGTTTTGTGTGTGTGTGTGAGAGAGAGAGAGAGAGACTCACCAAGGCTGTGTCTCAATCCACTGGGCGAGGTAGTGGCGTACTTCTATGGGGAAGTGCTGGCCGTAGAGCGCCTGCATCTGATGGAGGGCGTCGCCCTGTAACTGCTGGGCCTGGATCCATAACGCCATCGCTACCTGACACACAGACACACAAGGTGACGCACAGATACAGAACACGTTCTTTATGATCCTACAGGTGGCGCCCTAAACTATTTTGTGTAGAGGTGATCTATTAGGAGTGATCTATTTGTGTGTAGGAGTGAATTATTTGCTAAATTTCTTTAGAATTAACAATTATGGCAGATAACAGAGATACATGCCACTTAGTAACAATGTCAATTGCTTAATTTTATTTCTAATTAAATGTTACACTCTTGTATTTGAAGCATTGTTTAAACTCTGTTTTTTAAATGAGAAAACTAATGTTAGATGGAACGTGCGACATTTAATTATTTATGTTCATTTCAGTCGTGAAGCTGTTGAATAAAGTTACAACATAAAACTTACGACTCAATGTTTTTTTAAGGTTCAGGATCGTAAAATTATAATAAAATCAAAAGAAAAAATAAGTTAATTTGTAAAATCGTGATACTTACAGAATCACGATATAAATGAAATCAGCACAGAGGTATTGCGTTAAAATCGTATCATGTGGTCTCTAATGACCCCAATCACTACTAGTTTATACAGTATAAAATACAGATACATTTGATGAAAATTTATTTTTGTTTTAGGTCAAATTTCAATTCTAATCAAACTTAACAAATAATTTGCTCTTATGACTAGCGCTGCATCGATCCGATACTTGGTGATGCGTGACCGATCCAAATTCGATACCGTTACCAAGAGTTCGATTAAATGAATAGCAAAAAATATTAGTCTACAGTAAAAACTATAATAATTCTTATACAAACGCAATTATTGAATTTAAAACATTGCCTTTAAAATAAAAATAAATGTAAAATACGTTGCACTGTTTACGCAGCCACACGTGAGTGTGACAGGCGAGTTTAGTGGGAATCTTTTACACGCGAAGTAGGTTTTACCTCAGCGCGTTAAACATGTCCCTGACATGGAAATCATTTACTCTCGATACAGAAGCTAGTAGCACCGCAAATAGTAATATCTACACGCAAGTTTCAAGAGGTGGAAGGAGTGCTTCGAATTACAATACCACAAATTTAATCAAGCATCTTCAGAAGCATCACACGAAAAAACACGAGGAGTTCATGCAAATCAAATGGAAAAAGGACGGGTCAAAGCAGCTGACCTTGACAAATCAAGGTCTTTAAAGCTGTAAAAATAACAGAAAAGGTACTTGAATTCATTGTTGTAGATGACCAGCCTCTCTCTGTTGTCGAAAACACTGGTTTCCGTCGCCTCAGAGCATCCGGAACCGCAATAGAGTTTGCCATCTCGAACATACGTTTCCGAGAGCACTTTGCCTAAGCTGTATTCCAGAGTTTCCTCACATATTGCAGATGTTCGGTCCTTCTAAGTTTAACGGCACATTGGTTAAATGAGAATTATGATTTGCAGAGCGCCGTGCTACACGTAAAGGAAATGAGAGAGTCACACACCAGCAGGGTGATTTCAAAGTCAAAGAAATGCTTGATGGATGGAAAATTCCTATATCTAAAGTACACGTGGATTTTGCGGGACAACGGCAGCAATATGAAGACAGCGATGGATGATTTGGGAGTCCCTAGTCTGGGCTGTGGAGCTCACTCATTACTGCTTGTTGTTAACGAGCTGAAAAAAAAACCTACCAATGATGATCAAGTGAATCCTGAGGCAGGTTTATGTTGCTAGTGATGCCTATATATTTATCTTGGTTGCTATTTTAAAGTTTGCTTTCTACCATTTTTCATGAACGTAAGGTGTTCTGTATAATAAGCATTGTGCTACCATTCTGATTTAAGATTCATTTGATTTAGAATATTACTTTTTGGATTCTCAGCAGAAAATAATGTAATTTAATAATTGCAGTAAATATGTAGTTAATTTAGCTACTGCACCATCCAGTTTTATTGATAAAGTTTTTCTCCACAAGGTTTAGGAGTGTGTTTATGGGAATTTTGGACCATGTTGAGTCATGTTTGAACAACTTTTTTTTTTCACAAAGATGGGTGCATGAAATTGTTCAAAATGTCTTGTTAATGATGAAGCATTAAAAGTTCCTTTCACTGGAAGTAAGAGGCCGAGCCCAACTCCTGAAAAACAACCCCACCCCAGTTTCAGTATGACTGCGTACAAGTGCACAAACAAGGTCCATAAATACAGGGATGAGCGAGTTCGTTGTGGAAGAACCTCACATATGCGCCTCTGGAAGAAGTGTCAAAAATTCCCTTAAACACACTCCTACACCTTGTGGAATGCCTTGCCGGAAGAGTTGAAGCTGTTGTAGCTGCAAAGGGGGCGGAGCCAACATCATATTAAACCCTTTGGATTAAAAATTGGATGCTTTTCAAGTTCATTTGCATGTGAAGGCAGGCATGCAAATAACTTTGGCAATATAGAATGTAAAATACTGATAGTGTATATAAAATAAAGCTTATCTGTAATAATAAATCCAATGCAGGAATTGTTACACAAAAGAATCGAGACACACATTTTTTCTTGACAGTTGACTAGTTAAAGTATGAAATGGTTACTAACACTAGGTAGCAAAGATGGAAATCACCAGTCACCTTCCGATACAATATTATTCTGATACCTAATGATTCAATTAATACTGCGATTCTATAAGTATCACGATTTTACAAATATCCCGATCTGATATTACAGTTCTATCCGATTTTTTTCCAATTTTAAACCTTTAAAAAGTTTGACGAGTAAATACTATACAAAATAACTTCAAATATTCAAACACCAAGTAGTGCACTAGCTAGAGTATAAAATACTGACTAACACTAAGTAGTGCACTAGCTAGAGTGTGAAATACTGGCTAAACACTAAGTAGTGCACTAGCTGGAGTGTAAAATACTGACTAAACGCTAAGTAGTACACTAGCTAGAGTGTGAAATACTGACTAAACACTAAGTAGTGCACTAGCTAGAGTGTGAAATACTGGCTAAACACTAAGTAGTGCACTAGCTAGAGTGTAAAACACTGACTAAACACTAAGTAGTGCACTAGCTAGAGTGTAAAACACTGACTAAACACTAAGTAGTGCACTAGCTGGAGTGTACAATACTGACTAAACACTAAGTAGTCCACTAGCTAGAGTGTAAAACACTGACTAAACACTAAGTAGTGCACTAGCTGGAGTGTAAAACACTGACTAAACACTAAGTAGTGCACTAGCTAGAGTGTGAAATACTGGCTAAACACTAAGTAGTGCACTAGCTAGAGTGTAAAACACTGACTAAACACTAAGTAGTGCACTAGCTAGAGTGTAAAACACTGACTAAACACTAAGTAGTGCACTAGCTGGAGTGTACAATACTGACTAAACACTAAGTAGTCCACTAGCTAGAGTGTAAAACACTGACTAAACACTAAGTAGTGCACTAGCTGGAGTGTAAAATACTGGCTAAACACTAAGTAGCGCACTAGCTGGAGTGTGAAATACTGACTAAACGCTAAGTAGTGCACTAGCTAGAGTGTAAAACACTGACTAAACACTAAGTAGTGCACTAGCTGTAGTGTAAAATACTGACTAAACACTAAGTAGTGCACTAGCTAGAGTGTAAAACACTGACTAAACACTAAGTAGTGCACTAGCTGGAGTGTACAATACTGACTAAACACTAAGTAGTGCACTAACTAGAGTGTGAAATACTGACTAAACACTAAGTAGTCCACTAGCTAGAGTGTAAAACACTGACTAAACACTAAGTAGTGCACTAGCTAGAGTGTAAAACACTGACTAAACACTAAGTAGTGCACTAGATGGAGTGTGAAATACTGACTAAACACTAAGTAGTGCACTAACTAGAGTGTGAAATACTGACTAAACACTAAGTAGTGCACTAGTTAGAGTGTAAAATACTGACTAAACACTAAGTAGTGCACTAGTTAGAGTGTAAAATACTGACTAAACACTAAGTAGTGCACTAGTTAGAGTGTAAAATACTGACTAACACTAAGTAGTGCACTAGCTAGAGTGTGAAATACTGGCTAAACACTAAGTAGTGCACTAGCTGGAGTGTAAAATACTGACTAAACGCTAAGTAGTGCACTAGCTAGAGTGTGAAATACTGACTAAACACTAAGTAGTGCACTAGCTAGAGTGTGAAATACTGGCTAACACTAAGTAGTGCACTAGCTAGAGTGTAAAACACTGACTAAACACTAAGTAGTGCACTAGCTGGAGTGTAAAATACTGACTAAACACTAAGTAGTGCACTAGCTAGAGTGTAAAACACTGACTAAACACTAAGTAGCGCACTGGCTGGAGTGTGAAATACTGACTAAACACTAAGTAGTGCACTAGCTAGAGTGTAAAACACTGACTAAACACTAAGTAGTGCACTAGCTGGAGTGTGAAATACTGACTAAACACTAAGTAGCGCACTAGCTGGAGTGTGAAATACTGACTAAACACTAAGTAGTGCACTAGCTAGAGTGTAAAACACTGACTAAACACTAAGTAGCGCACTAGCTGGAGTGTGAAATACTGACTAAACACTAAGTAGTGCACTAGCTAGAGTGTAAAACACTGACTAAACACTAAGTAGCGCACTAGCTGGAGTGTGAAATACTGACTAACACTAAGTAGTGCACTAGCTAGAGTGTGAAATACTGGCTAAACACTAAGTAGTGCACTAGCTGGAGTGTAAAATACTGACTAAACGCTAAGTAGTACACTAGCTAGAGTGTGAAATACTGACTAAACACTAAGTAGTGCACTAGCTAGAGTGTGAAATACTGGCTAAACACTAAGTAGTGCACTAGCTAGAGTGTAAAACACTGACTAAACACTAAGTAGTGCACTAGCTAGAGTGTAAAACACTGACTAAACACTAAGTAGTGCACTAGCTGGAGTGTACAATACTGACTAAACACTAAGTAGTGCACTAGCTAGAGTGTAAAACACTGACTAAACACTAAGTAGTGCACTAGCTAGAGTGTAAAACACTGACTAAACACTAAGTAGTGCACTAGCTGGAGTGTACAATACTGACTAAACACTAAGTAGTCCACTAGCTAGAGTGTAAAACACTGACTAAACACTAAGTAGTGCACTAGCTAGAGTGTAAAACACTGACTAAACACTAAGTAGTGCACTAGCTGGAGTGTAAAATACTGACTAAACACTAAGTAGTGCACTAACTAGAGTGTGAAATACTGACTAAACACTAAGTAGTGCACTAGTTAGAGTGTAAAATACTGACTAAACACTAAGTAGTGCACTAGTTAGAGTGTAAAATACTGACTAAACAATAAGTACTGCACTAGCTGGAGTGTACAATACTGACTAAACACTAAGTAGTCCACTAGCTAGAGTGTAAAACACTGACAAAACACTAAGTAGTGCACTAGCTAGAGTGTAAAACACTGACTAAACACTAAGTAGTACACTAGCTGGAGTGTAAAATACTGACTAAACACTAAGTAGTGCACTAACTAGAGTGTGAAATACTGACTAAACACTAAGTAGTGCACTAGTTAGAGTGTAAAATACTGACTAAACACTAAGTAGTGCACTAGTTAGAGTGTAAAATACTGACTAACACTAAGTAGTGCACTAGCTAGAGTGTGAAATACTGGCTAAACACTAAGTAGTGCACTAGCTGGAGTGTAAAATACTGACTAAACGCTAAGTAGTGCACTAGCTAGAGTGTGAAATACTGGCTAAACACTAAGTAGTGCACTAGCTGGAGTGTGAAATACTGCCTAACACTAAGTAGTGCACTAGCTAGAGTGTAAAACACTGACTAAACACTAAGTAGTGCACTAGCTGGAGTGTAAAATACTGACTAAACACTAAGTAGTGCACTAGCTAGAGTGTGAAATACTGGCTAAACACTAAGTAGTGCACTAGCTGGAGTGTGAAATACTGCCTAACACTAAGTAGTGCACTAGCTAGAGTGTAAAACACTGACTAAACACTAAGTAGCGCACTAGCTGGAGTGTGAAATACTGACTAAACACTAAGTAGTGCACTAGCTAGAGTGTAAAACACTGACTAAACACTAAGTAGTGCACTAGCTGGAGTGTGAAAAACTGACTAAACACTAAGTAGCGCACTAGCTGGAGTGTGAAATACTGACTAAACACTAAGTAGTGCACTAGCTAGAGTATAAAACACTGACTAAACACTAAGTAGTGCACTAGCTGTAGTGTAAAATACTGACTAAACACTAAGTAGTGCACTAGCTGGAGTGTAAAACACTGACTAAACACTAAGTAGTGCACTAGCTAGAGTGTAAAACACTGACTAAACACTAAGTAGTGCACTAGCTAGAGTGTAAAACACTGACTAAACACTAAGTAGTGCACTAGCTGGAGTGTACAATACTGACTAAACACTAAGTAGTCCACTAGCTAGAGTGTAAAACACTGACTAAACACTAAGTAGTGCACTAGCTAGAGTGTAAAACACTGACTAAACACTAAGTAGTGCACTAGCTGGAGTGTAAAATACTGACTAAACACTAAGTAGTGCACTAACTAGAGTGTGAAATACTGACTAAACACTAAGTAGTGCACTAGTTAGAGTGTAAAATACTGACTAAACACTAAGTAGTGCACTAGTTAGAGTGTAAAATACTGACTAAACACTAAGTAGTGCACTAGTTAGAGTGTAAAATACTGACTAACACTAAGTAGTGCACTAGTTAGAGTGTGAAATACTGGCTAAACACTAAGTAGTGCACTAGCTGGAGTGTGAAATACTGCCTAACACTAAGTAGTGCACTAGCTAGAGTGTAAAACACTGACTAAACACTAAGTAGTGCACTAGCTAGAGTGTGAAATACTGGCTAAACACTAAGTAGTGCACTAGCTGGAGTGTGAAATACTGCCTAACACTAAGTAGTGCACTAGCTAGAGTGTAAAACACTGACTAAACACTAAGTAGTGCACTAGCTGGAGTGTGAAATACTGACTAAACACTAAGTAGTGCACTAGCTAGAGTGTAAAACACTGACTAAACACTAAGTAGCGCACTAGCTGGAGTGTGAAATACTGACTAAACACTAAGTAGCGCACTAGCTGGAGTGTGAAATACTGAGTAAACACTAAGTAGTGCACTAGCTGGAGTGTACAATACTGACTAAACACTAAGTAGTCCACTAGCTGGAGTGTAAAATACTGACTAAACACTAAGTAGTGCACTAACTAGAGTGTGAAATACTGACTAAACACTAAGTAGTGCACTAGTTAGAGTGTAAAATACTGACTAAACACTAAGTAGTGCACTAGTTAGAGTGTAAAATACTGACTAAACACTAAGTAGTGCACTAGTTAGAGTGTAAAATACTGACTAACACTAAGTAGTGCACTAGCTAGAGTGTGAAATACTGACTAAACACTAAGTAGTGCACTAGTTAGAGTGTAAAATACTGACTAAACGCTAAGTAGTGCACTAGCTAGAGTGTGAAATACTGACTAAACACTAAGTAGTGCACTTGCTAGAGTGTGAAATACTGGCTAAAAACTAAGTAGTGCACTAGCTAGAGTGCAAAACACTGACTAAACACTAAGTAGTGCACTAGCTAGAGTGTAAAACACTGACTAAACACTAAGTAGTGCACTAGCTGTAGTGTAAAATACTGACTAAACACTAAGTAGTGCACTAGCTAGAGTGTAAAACACTGACTAAACACTAAGTAGTGCACTAGCTAGAGTGTGAAATACGGGCTAAACACTAAGTAGTGCACTAGCTGGAGTGTGAAATACTGCCTAACACTAAGTAGTGCACTAGCTAGAGTGTAAAACACTGACTAAACACTAAGTAGCGCACTAGCTGGAGTGTGAAATACTGACTAAACACTAAGTAGTGCACTAGCTAGAGTGTAAAACACTGACTAAACACTAAGTAGCGCACTAGCTGGAGTGTGAAATACTGACTAAACACTAAGTAGCGCACTAGCTAGAGTGTAAAACACTGACTAAACACTAAGTAGTGCACTAGCTGGAGTGTAAAATACTGACTAAACACTAAGTAGCGCACTAGCTGGAGTGTGAAATACTGACTAAACACTAAGTAGTGCACTAGTTAGAGTGTAAAATACTGACTAAACACTAAGTAGTGCACTAGCTAGAGTGTAAAACACTGACTAAACACTAAGTAGTGCACTAGCTGGAGTGTAAAATACTGACTAAACACTAAGTAGTGCACTAACTAGAGTGTGAAATACTGACTAAACACTAAGTAGTGCACTAGTTAGAGTGTAAAATACTGACTAAACAATAAGTAGTGCACAAGCTGGAGTGTACAATACTGACTAAACACTAAGTAGTCCACTAGCTAGAGTGTAAAACACTGACTAAACACTAAGTAGTGCACTAGCTAGAGTGTAAAACACTGACTAAACACTAAGTAGTGCACTAGCTGGAGTGTAAAATACTGACTAAACACTAAGTAGTGCACTAACTAGAGTGTGAAATACTGACTAAACACTAAGTAGTGCACTAGTTAGAGTGTAAAATACTGACTAAACACTAAGTAGTGCACTAGTTAGAGTGTAAAATACTGACTAAACAATAAGTAGTGCACTAGCTGGAGTGTACAATACTGACTAAACACTAAGTAGTCCACTAGCTAGAGTGTAAAACACTGACTAAACACTAAGTAGTGCACTAGCTAGAGTGTAAAACACTGACTAAACACTAAGTAGTGCACTAGCTGGAGTGTAAAATACTGACTAAACACTAAGTAGTGCACTAACTGGAGTGTGAAATACTGACTAAACACTAAGTAGTGCACTAGACAGATGTGACAGACTACCAGATGTTCACTCCACTATACCTGCTGTAAAAGTAGTTAGCTGTAATTAACAGTGTGCTGTGGCAGCTGTAAACTTTACAGGAAGTGACGCAACATTATTAGGCAACAAATAGTGATATTAGCAAATGCAGCTTAGCAAGAGTCGAAGTTCCAATTCCACTAGCTTAGCCTAGCATAGCATGTTATCTAACACTGCACAACACATGCTGATGTTAACTAAACTCTATTAACTGTTAAAAACACGTGATTCTAACTCGTCCCGCGCCATTACTGTGGATAAACAGCACCGTGTGCTGAAGGAGATGTTTAACTGCAGGTGGAGAGGCGTTACCTGGCTGAGTTATGCTAAGCTAAGCTAAGCAGTCAGAGGAATGCTATACTGTGCTAACTAAAACTGAGCCAAACTGTTGCGCTTTCTGGAAAACCCCAGCCTCCGGGAGGGCAGAAAACAAGGGGATTCGTGCTTGGACTCACTGATTAGCCGCGTCTCGATTCCAGTCAACACGCCGTCAATCCATCAGTGAGCATCGGGCTGTCACTCAGGCAAAAAATGTGCCATGAAAGCAGGAGTTAAAGTTTAGCAGGTTTCCGGAATGGCCGTGTTTGTGTGGGCGGAATGTCGCTCTGTAGTGCCGCAGTACCGCCGCTCGCCTGCAGAGGCCGCCAAACCACCACAAATCAAACCTAACGGTCCCGCTTGAATGTAATTATTATGTAACGTACTACCAGGCCAGAAACACAGTCACACGTTCATATTTCATCAGATCCCCTTTTGTTCTAATTAAGACACCCTTTCGCTTTGTCGTTTTAATAAGCTTATGCAATGTTACAACATTTATTTCTATCCAGAGTCGCATTAATTTCTCTAAGAACTTGTATTGATGATGGGAAAATCGGACTGCTGTATTAAATTTTTAATCTATTTGGCCAAAACTGTTCATTACTGAATTCAGGTGTTCCAATCAGGCCTCCTACCCCCAGTGAAGGGCAATTTTTTTTTTTCTCAAATTCTTTTTATTGAACAATTGTCATACATAAACAGATCAAAAGCAACTAATTAAAAGTATTATTATTAACAGATGAAAAGGAAAAATGAAAAACTTCCCACCCACCCTGCACATACCCTAAAACCCATACATACATACACACACGCACACACACACACACAGCCTAGTAAGTAATCTGTGTGAATTAGATTGGTCATACATACTGTACACTCCGATGCTTGACCCAGTCCGGATAATCATTCAGGCAGTACCTGTAAGCTTGCAAAATAAGCTCTCAGTGTATATTTTATCTTTTCTAGCTTAAGAAAAAAAACAAATCTTTAATCCACTGAGTGATTGATGGACAATTAATGAACTTCCAGTGTAAAAGTATTGTACGTCTGGCCAGCAAGGATGAGAAGGTGACGACATCTTTATGTGCAGAACTTAATGGAACTGAATCATCTGTAATGCCAAATATAGCAGTTAATGGACATGGCTTCAACTGTACCCCAAGTATAGTGGACATGAGATTTAAAAAACCTGACCAAAAGTTGTGCAGGTTTGGGCACAAAAAGAACATATGATTTAAGTTACAGGGAGAGGCGTGGCACCTGTCACATCTATCCTCAACACCAGGAACTATTTCAGCTAGCCTAGATTTGGAATAATGGACTCTGTGCAAAACCTTAAACTGAATAAGACTGAGCTGGAGCGTATTCTGTCTATGGCTTTCTCCCAACATTCCTCAATCAACTGCAATCCCAGTTCATTTTCCCAAGCAGCTCTGGTTTTAGCGATTTTACAATCACCAAAAGATAAAATAAAGGTATATTTTCTTGATATCACACCTCACTGATCTGGATTAAATGTGATCAGATTTTACCAGGGCTGCTTGGGAGATTCGCTGCAGGCAGCTCATACTCCGAGGACAGACTAGCAAAACTTTTAAATACTCCATCTTCATACAAATTATTAAAAAAATTGTGATGCCTTTGTCGTGCCATGATAAAAATGCTGAATCTAGAAGTGACGGGGGAAGTGAAGGGCAATCTTAATGCTTATGCATACCAAGACATCTTGGATAATGCTGTGCTTCAACTTTGTGGCAACTGTTTGGGGAAGGCCTTTTTCTATTCCAACATGACTGTGCCCTAGTGCACAAAGCAAGGACTATAAGGGTATGGTTCGATGAGTTCAGTTGGAAGAACTCTGGGATGACCTGGAACAGAGATTGCAAGCCAGGCCTTCTCATCCAACATTAGTGCCTGACCTCATAAATGCTCTACAGAATGAATGGGCACAAATTTCCACAGAAACACTCAGAAATCTTGTGGAAACTGTTATAGCTGCAAAAGGGGAACCAATTCCATAATGAAGTATATGTATTTGGATATAATGTCACTATACTTTTGTCCATGTAATGTACTACCAGGCCCAAAAAAAAGTAACACTAATATTTCATTCATTCATTCATTCATTTTCTATACCGCTTAATCCTGTGTTCAGGGTCGTAGGGACCTGGAGCCTATCCCAGGAGACTTCGGGCACTAGGCGGGGTACTAATATTTCACTGGACCGCAATTTGCTTTGACCCCATTTCTTCCTCAAAGATGTCATTCACACACTACGGGCAATTTGGGAATGCCAGTTAGCCTAACCTGCATGTCTTTGGACTGTGGGAGGAAACCGGAGTACCCGGAGGAAACCCAACAAGCATGGGGAGAACATGCAAACTCCATGCACACAGAGGTGGGAATCATGCCTGGCTGGGATCGAACCCAGACTCTGGAGGTGCAAGGCGACAGTGCTAACTACTACACCACCTACTACACCAGCCTTGCACCTCCAGAGTTCTCTGGAGTGACAAATCACGCTTCTCTGTCTGGCAATCTGCTGGACAAGATTGGCGGTTTCCAGGAGAACGATAGATTTCTGACCACATTGTGCCAAGTGTAAAGTTGGGTGGAAGTGGGGATTATGCTGTGGGGTTAGTTTTCAAGAGTTGGACTCGGCCCCTTAGTTCCAGTGAAAGAAACTCTTAATGCTCCAGTATACCAAGACATTTTAGACAATTTCAATTGTCCCAACTTTGTGGGAACCGTTTGGGAGTGGTCCCTTCCTTCCCACCTTGTGGAAAGCCTTCCCAGAAGAGTTGACGCTGTAATAAGAATTGGATGGTACTTTAGTTCATATGCATGTGAAGGCAGTGTATATATATTCTTCATGTTTAAATGTGTATGAAACAGTATATAATTGAAGTGTTGTAAAAATGGTTATAATGCCCTATAATCAATCAAACCCATTTAACAGTTATCATTCTGCTGACCTGGATTTGCATTTATATTATATTATATTAAACGCATAACAGAAGTGTCGTTAATAAAGTCAATTGAGCGAGTTGTAAATTGAGTGAGTTGTCCGATTTGAGTAGTCTAGCGATCAGCGATATGGAAAATTAGATACGTAAATAAAGCACAAAGGACAAGTGAACTATCTACTAATACTTAATTCAATTTAAAAATGTAATACTATAATATTTGCATCTAATATTAAATGACTTCAGTAAAACTTTACAATGCTTCCCTTTACAATATCATTTCCTTTCATTTATATATAAAATCATATATAATAAAATATATATTTCCTATCATTTTCTTTTGATTCTGTAAAGCTGCTTTGTTTGAGACAATGATCATTTTTAAAAAGCACCATACAAATAACATTTTATTTAATTCCGCCTGATTAGAGAAGAAACAGAATCCAATCAGGAGTAGTGTAGGCAGGCTCGCGCAGCAGGGGAGACACTGCACGCGCCGAACCGAGCCGTGGTGGAGGAGCGTACAGGGGAGACACTTTGCACGCGCGTAGAGCAGTTCTTCGTCTGCTGCTCTCTAAAATGACGAAACGGCGCGCGCAGGAAACCAGTGGAGTCCCACACTGTAGCTGTGCACGAGTCTAGTACACGAGTACGCGCGTGTGTAGTATGTCGGACGACGCGACTGCAGGGTTCACGTGGAGGGGGCGTGGCTTATTTGCATGACGCAACCGCGCTGCTGTGGTGTGAGAGCTGCGAGCTGCGCGCGCTCGGGGTCCTTTAATCAGCGCTGCTTCGGACACCAGAGTGCGCGTGGTACGTAAACACGTCGGTCTGTTTGTTGTTATTTATTGCCCTGGTACAAGTTTAAGGAGTTATTGAGACTTACAGGACAGAATGAAGGTGATGTTTGAGGTCAGTAATTCTGCATTAGAGCTGGAAATATTACAGTACAGTTATTTTTATTAAACAATGCACTCTTCCATTCTTCTGGCCTATATATATATATATATATATATATATATATATATATACTATTACTATATACTATACTATTACTATAAACAGCCTTTATTATTATATTTCTCTCTGCATTCTGTAGTGTTACAACCTGGAACCTGTAATAGACTTAATAGAGATGATGTCATAGGTTCACATAAAAGAATTCCATATCAAATGCTTTTTTAAAAAAAAAAAAAAAAGAGGGAACTAATCTATCTAAAGTAGTTTGGGAGTATTATGAGATCCTGGTACCGTGTACAGTAGTGTAAGAGCGCCACCGTGCATCTCTTCACACCCTCTTGTACATGCCTGCTGCTTGCTGTTTTTGCATTACTTTTGATTGACAGCATGGCTACTTGCACTACCCTGCACACCACTTTATGTACATCTGTACATACTCGGGACCTCACACCCTTACGGTCTTTATGTAATCTGTCCCGTTATTGAATGTTTACTGTGTGTATTGTAACTCGCTATATTATGGTGCTCAGAATAAAGTCTTCGAGAGACTGCAGCAGATGGTCCAGAATGTGGCTGCAAGACTGCTTACAAGCACGTGCAAATTCGATCATGTTACTCCGGTGTTAAAAGCATTGCATTGGTTGCCTGTTACTTTTAGGATAAATTTTACAATCCAGGAACAAAAGTCAACGATCTCAATCACAGAAACGTCTTGTTGTTCCTCCGTCTAAGATGAGGTCTAGAGGGGATCGTGCGTTTGCGGCCGCCGCCCCTGACTTATGGAACAGTTTGCCTTCATATATTAGAGACTTGCCTACGCTTGGCCAGTTTAAAAGCCATTTGAAGACATATTTTTTTTTATGATAGTGTTCGATCAAAGATAAGTGTGAAGGGTGTTAGTGTCTTGCATTTCTTTTTTTAAACTTTATTTTTAGGTATATGGCTATACTCTGTCTTTTATCTGTCTTTTGCTGTTTAGTGTTTTATTGTCTGTACAGCACTATGGTCAACATTGTTGTTTTATTCAGTGCTTTAGAAGTAAATTTGAATTTGAATTATTGTGTTTTGTCGAACAAATGTACAGTGTTTCATGTTGGTCTGTACTTTGAGAGCCACAAAGAGCCGGAATCGAGTTCCTTGTGTGTGTCAACATACTTGGCGAATAAAACCTGGATTATGATTCTAATTCCGGTATGCAGTTCCCATAATTAATTAAATGCTGGGTGTCGCCTTGCACCTCCAGGAACCGGGTTCGAGTCCCGCCTCGGGGTCTGTGTGCATGAAGTTTGCATGTTCTCCTGGTGCTTGCTGGGTTTCCTCCAGGTACTCCAGTCTAATGACGTGTAGATTACTTGTTGTTCACAGAGGTGAACTAGATGGATGGATGGATGGAGGGATTGTTTTGTGTCCAAAATAGAAACACGCCTGTTGTTGTTGTTGGTGCAAAACAGTTCATCATCAAATGCACAGCCGCGTCTCTGGCGTATAGACTACAGAGGAATATCCACTTTTATTCAGTAAACACTTCATTCTGCTTGTTTGATCTGGTGGCTCAGTCCAGCATGGCCGACTCTGAGGGAAAGTTCTGCTTCGCCATCGACCGCGGCGGGACCTTCACCGACGTCTTCGCTCGTCTGCCAGACGGTAAAGAGCGAGTGATGAAGCTCCTCTCGCACGACCCGCAGAACTACAGGGACGCCCCGACCGAGGGCATCCGGCGCATCCTGCAACAGGTGAGAGACAGACAGGTGGAGAGAGAGGGAGAGTGCGATGATGATGATGATGATGATGATGATAACCTGTTCGACTCTCCAACAGGAAACAGGAAGGAGTTTCCCGCGCGATGAGCCGCTGGACTCTTCTCTGATCGGGTGGATCCGCATGGGAACCACGGTGGCCACCAACGCGCTGCTAGAGCGCCAGGGAGCCGGGATGGCGCTCGCGGTGACACGCGGCTTCAAACACTTACTGCACATCGGCACACAGGCTCGACCCGACCTCTTCGACCTGGTACACGCACACACACACACACACACACACACACACGCATCTAAACCTGTTTTTCTTACCTAGACATTTTTTACTAGTGACATGATTGGCTGAGGAAGCAAGAGAATGCAGTGTTGTTAGTCTAGTTCACTAGTTGTGTGTGTGTGTGTGTGTGTTACAGGAAGTACAAGTGCCTGATGTGCTTTACGATGAGGTCATTGAAGTGGATGAAAGAGTCGTCCTGAAGCAAGATGCCTGCCGTCTGCCGAGCAAAGAACCTAAGCGGACCGTCACAGGTATTACTTTGGTGTGTGTGTGTGTGTGTGTGTGTGTGTGTGTGTGTGTGTGTGTGTGTGTGTGCGATGCATTTTCTTAACCTTCATTTCGACCAGCCTTCACCTGAGCTATTAAACACACTTCTAGCCAATCAGAATCCAGAATCCCACAGCGCTGAGGTTTAATACAGTAAAGTCTAAAGTTTAGAAAAATCACAAAGCCAAGTTTTCAGCAAACAAGGAACAAAGGGATACATGTGGTAATGTTTAATAATGGTGTGTGTGTGTGTGTGTGTGTGTGTGTAGGTAGTACAGGGGAGAGTTTGGAAGTCTGGACCGAGTTAGACCTGCAGTGTGTGGAGAGAGATCTCAAAGCAGTGCTGTCTCGAGGAATCACCGGGCTGGCCGTGCTTTTTCTGCACTCATACATGTGTGTGTGTGTGTGTGGGTGTGTGTGTGTGTGTGTCATCATTTGGAACTGTGTATATTTTAATATTATAATATATATATATATATATATATATATATATATATATATATATATATATATATATATATATATATTAGTGTGTGTGTGTGTGTGTGTGTGTGTGTGTGAAACAGGTACCCCGGTCACGAGCAGGCGGTCGGCTCTCTGGCTCGGCGGCTGGGTTTCACTCAGGTGTCTCTATCGAGCGATGTGATGCCGATGATCAGAGCCGTACCGCGCGGCTACACCGTGTGTGTCGACGCCTACCTCACACCCAAAATACACCAGTACGTCAGCGCTTTCACCTCCGGCTTCAAAGGGCGACTCGCTGTAAGTGTGTGTGTGTGTGTGTGTGTGTGTGTGTGTGTGTGTGTGTGTGTGTGTGTGGTCCTTTTAATTTGTCCTAATGTTCTCTTTATCTTAAATACGCTCACAAAAGATATCATGTTATCGTGTGTGTGTGTGTGTGTGTGTGTGTGTGTGTGTGTGTGTGTGTGAGACAGGATGTGGACGTGCTGTTCATGCAGTCTGATGGAGGTCTGACTCCTATGGATCAGTTCTGCGGGTCTCGTGCGGTTCTGTCCGGCCCAGCTGGAGGAGTTGTGGGTTACGCCCTCACGGCGTACAGCAACACACAACACACACCCGCCATCGGCTTCGACATGGGAGGTGAGACACACGCGCACACACACACACGCACACACACAGAGTGTAAGGCAAAAAGGAAAGCGGTTGCGATAAGCCAAGCTGACTTTTCCCGCCTTTATGGAGTCGCCAGCTTAAAGTCACGCCCTGTTTTTAAGGCGTGGCCCAATTTTATTAAAGTGCTTCTTTTAAACCTTATTTTTTTCCTCCCAGTTTTTCAATTATTGTTTAATTATTTTTATTTTAAGGCATTTCTTTCCGGAAGGACATGAAGAGACCGGGCAGTGGTGTGAGCTGAATGCTTTGTATATATGTATGTGTGTGTGTGTGTGTGTGTGTGTGTGTGTGTGTGTAGGTACCTCTACAGACGTGAGTCGCTATGCTGGTCAGTATGAACATGTTTTTGAATCTACAACCGCCGGGGTCACGCTGCAGGCACCTCAACTCGACATCAACACTGTCGCAGCAGGAGGAGGGTCTCGACTGTTCTTCAGGCAACATACATACACACACACACACACACACACACACACACACACACATGCACACATGCACATATTTAACTTGGTATTATAACGTTTTCACATTTCCCCGTCCCGTGTGTTCCTCGTCCCCTGTATGCGGTTATAATCGTTTTCTCTTGTTGATTTAAGATCTTCCACCTTCTCGTTTCTCTGCAACACCTTCGCCGTCTCGTCAGCGTGTGTGTGTGTGTGTGTGTGTGTGTGTCCTGTCTGTAAACCGTTGCTCGCTGTTCCCTCAGTAAACCCGAAGTGATGAAGATGTTAAACAGTAATGCATGCACTCTGTTTCATAATGTTTTACAGATTAGTGTTAAGACTCTACTCGTAGTCACACATTCCTTTTTTTTTCTCCAGGTCAGAGGTCATCCCGTGTTCTGATCCGATACTGTTTCACTAACAGGTTCTTCCGCGAAAGTATCAGATCAGAAGGTGTCGGTGTCAGAAAATCAAAACGTGGACGACCATAAGTTGAAATTATTTTCAGTGTAAAATGTTTCTTTTCTATTTCGGCAGGTCCGGGATGTTTGTTGTGGGGCCCGAGTCCGCCGGCGCTCATCCCGGTCCAGCCTGTTATCGGAAAGGTCAGGTTTATCCCCTTTGACCTAGAAAGGTTTTTTTTTTTTCCCCTCATTTCTGCACGGGTGTTATCTGGTGTTTTTGTGTTCTGTGACTCCTTTTACATTTTGTCTTTTGAAAAAAATCTATATTTAAATGAAGGCTGTCAATATTAATGTGATTAAACTAGAATTGTAACGTGTTACTACAGTTAAACCTTTGATTGTGAGCATAACGGAATTATTGCTCTATAGAGAGTCTCTGTAGTTTCACTGGACTTTTTTTTTTTTTTTGTGTGTGTGACTTGAGCAAGGATCCTCTCTAATTCAATTCAATTCAATTCAATTTTATTTATATAGCGCTTTTAACAATGGTCGTTGTCTCAAAGCAGCTTCACAAAAATGAAAGAAATTTAACAAAAATAAATAAATAAATAAATAAAATAAAAAATATCTATAATAATAATAATAATTATAGAAAAGAAAATAATTGGAAGTGTGGATGTGTGAGAAAAATGTGCAGATAATAATGAGACGAATGAATGAAATTTCTCTGATGAGCAAGCCAAGGGTGACGGCGACGGTGGCAAGGAAAAACTCCCTGAGATGGCATTAGGAAGAAACCTTGAGAGGAACCAGACTCAACAGGGAACCCATCCTCATTTGGGCGATAACAGATAGAAATGATATAACATCTTGTGTGTTGTGCAGGTGAAAATTCAATATGACAGAAATTATTTAAATTGACATGAAGACCAGTTCAGCATAGGGACGAGTCAGTAGGTGCAGAGGGCAGATGAGGTCTGGATCACTGGAAGCACAGGAGCAGCATGTGTAGCTCCAACCATCATAAAGCTGAATCCAGCTGGAGCTGGTCCTTCTCTGGATGCCTCAGGAACCTCGCAGGGTCAGCCTTTGTCTACTGAAGCTGGCAAAATCTCCCGATGCCTCGGGATGGGTAGAGAAATACAGAACAGATGGGGAGAATTAGCGTAGTTGCCATTCGGTATAGGTGTACTGGAGTATGAGTACTGGGATGAGTTATGTGTATGCCAGATTAAAAAGATGCGTCACTGGCCAGGTGTAGCTCAGTGGTTAAGGCATTGGACTACGGTTCAGAAGATCCCAGGTTCAAACCCCACAACCACCAAGTTGCCACTGTTGGGCCCTTGAGCAAGGCCCTTAACCCTCAACTGCTCAGATGTGTAATGAGATAAAAATGTAAGTCGCTCTGGATAAGAGCATCTGCCAAATGCCTAAATGTAAATGTCTTGAGTCTACTTTTGAACTGAGAAACCGTGTCTGCTCCCCGAACACTGTCTGGAAGGCTATTCCAAAGCTTTGGAGCTAAATATGAAAAAGCCCCGCCCCCTTTTGTAGATTTTGAAATTCTGGGAACTACCAGAAGTCCGGAGCTTTGTGATCTTAAGGCGCGTGGTGGATTGTAGCGTATCAGAAGACTGGTTAGGTATGTGGGAGCTAAACCATTTAAGGCCTTGTATGCAAGTAATACTATTTTGTAATTTATTCTAAATTTCACTGGACTTTTTTTTTTGTGTGTGTCTGTGACTTTAACAAGGATCCTCTCTAATCACAATTGCTTTTGCCTCGTTTTGAGGATTTTGAGGAAATGTGACGTGCGTCGTCGTTAAACAGATCTCTCGCACTGAATAGAATATAAAATTATTTGTCACATGTACTTTACAGCACAGTGAAGTTATTTTTCGCATATCCCAATTAGGACACTGGGGTTAGAGTGCAGGGTCGGCCAGCGTACAGCGCCCCCTGGAGCAGATAGGGTTAATGGGGCCTTGCTCAAGGGCTCAACAGTGGCAACTTGGCGATGCTGGGGCTCGAAACCCCCGACCTTCCGATCAGTAACCCACAGCCTTAACCCACTGAGCCTCCACTTCTACAGCCTTTTTAACTTGTTTCTTCACGGATGTCGTTGTTGCTGAACAGTTAATAAAGAACAGGCACTACACTGGGACACAAAATAAAAAAATGCTTCATGAGCATGGAAGATGATTACCCACAATCCCACAGCATGCGAGAGAGAGGAACCAGTCTCTCAGTTGGGATCACATATCCTCCCTATCCTGATCTCCAGATTTTCTCCCTAATTTGGTCGTGTCCAATTCCTCCCCGTCACTAGGGGGCTCCCACATTAAGGCTACCACTCAGTCAGGAGGGCCGAAGACTATCACGTGTTTCCTCTGAATCACGTGACGCCAGCCAACCGCATCTTTTCGAACTGTTCGCTCACACACGGCGTAACACACTCCGAGGACAGCGCTATCCGCTCCTTCCGCTTGCACGAGCTCACAGATGCCCCTGATTGGCTGTAGAGCCGTGATTACTGTGGGAGCACGAAGTACCTCTCATCCCTCCCCTCTGAGAGAGCTTGGCCAGCCGGAGAATCGAACAGCCGGAGCATCACCCGGGAATCGAACCAGCGATCTCCGGATGATAGGGCGATCACTTTACCACTGCGCCACTCGGAGGCTCGTACTACTAGTATTTTAAACTCTTGCTTGTTTATCAAGTTAAAATGTATGGAAAATGTTTGCTCGCCTTGCAAAGCACTCGCAGATCGAGTTGCTTGGTAACTGCGCTCGTTCACTCTGGCCGTGTTAAAATCACAAGGAAGACATTTTGCTGTAGCATGCACTAGCCAATTGCGCTAGCCAAATTTACATTTTATGAATTCTTGAGATATTATAAAACTGTTTCCTCTAACCAACTTGTCATGCATTTCTTTATTTCAACATTAACGTTTGTAATACAAGTAAATCTGAATATTTACAAATTTTTGATTCATCACAATATCAAGGATGTGTTGAGAAATGTAAAAGCTGCCAGTAACTATACCACATTCTCCAAGACAAATACAAATAAAGAAAACCTTAAATTCAGATCAGTTCAGTCTCCCAGGACCAGTCCCTAAAGACCCAAAACAAAACCAAGATCTGTTCCTCAAGACTAGACTAAGACTAGTATCTCAAGATCTATAAAAAGACAATATCAGATTCTTAAGACCCACAACTTGTGCAAGATCAATTTCTCAAGATCAAGACTAGAATCTCAAGATTCAGAAAGACCAGTTCTTTTAAACCCCCCAAAAATACCAGACCCCAAACCCATACTAGACCAAGTCTGAAACCTACCAGTACAAATACTACAATACCAGGTCCAGAACACCTAAACCTGACCTGTGGACCCAAACCGGTCCCTCTGGGCCATGTTAATGAGATCATGTTAAGTGATAAATAAATCTAAATAAATAATTGCTTGATTTAGCTTTCTACTGTATTAATTAAATATATTTATGTATTTTTGTTTGCCCTATAGGGGGTCCTCTCACAGTCACAGATGCTAATTTGGCTCTTGGCCGTCTACTCCCTTCTTTCTTCCCTCACATCTTTGGTCCTGGAGAGGATGAGCCTCTCTCCATAGATGAAACCATGAGCCATTTCCAGAAACTAACTAAAGAGATCAACCATTTTCTTTCGACCAGCCGATCCCAGTGGAATGGAGACGATCACACAAGCAATGACGTGTCAAATAGCGGCAAATCAGAAATGACTGTTGAGGAGGTCGCTATGGGATTCATCAGAGTTGCGAATGAAGCCATGTGTCGACCAATCAGAGCACTGACACAGGTAAACTATTATGGGGAACTACTTAGTTCTACTATTACTAGGGCTAGGGTTAGGGTGTGGCAACCACTGACGGCGTGCCTTGAACCCGGATCTTTAGATCTTCAAATCAGCAATCTATTAAATTTTCAATTTAATTTTATTTGTATAGCGCTTTTAACAATTGTCATTGTCGCAAAGCGGCTTTACACAATCAAAAGAATTATTTAAGTTTGTATGGAATGTGAATGTGTATGAATCAAAATGGTCAGATAGTCCCTGGTGAGCAAGCCCGAGGGCGACAGGGGCAAGGAAAAACTCCCTGAGTCTCTGAGAAACCTTGAGAGGAACCAGACTCGACAGGGAACCCATCCTCATCTGGGTGAAACAGATAGCAGGAAATGATCTGCATTTATACAGTGTGTTAGATGGCAGGCAGTTCAGCTATAATAGTTGATGTTAATTGATGTTAAAATGGAGTCCAGGTAGTTATTGGAGACTCAGATAGACTTGTAGAAAGTTCCAGTCCTGAACTATCGAGCAACTGCAGCCAAGTGAAGTCCTCAGAGAAACAGCTGCTAACATCAGTCGAGGCCAGAACCATCTTCATGGTAGAGTGAAACCATCCCCAGACACCGGACGAGACACACGGGGCATCCATATGATGAGATCTCTAACTAGAAGCGGGGCACCAGGATGGATCAGACAGGTCCGGAGGGCAGAGGGAGTCTGGATCACTGGCAGCTCAGGAACCACATGTGTAGCTCGACAGAGAGAGAGAGAGAAAGAGTGAAAGGGGGGGGAGAGGAAAGAGAAAGAGGGGGAGGAAGAGAAGAGGAGGAGAGATTGCAGTTAGGTATGGTCACAGTCACAATGTATAATGTGAATGTATATTTACTGTAGAGTGCAAGCAGGGACTCCGGCAGGACTAACTATGACAGCATAACTAAAGGGAGAGCCAGAAGGAAACACAAACATGAGGGGGAACTGAGATGTAAAGCAAACAATCACCTCACCGTCAACAAACCTGAGTGATCAAATGAGAGTGAGGAAGACAGCATCTAAACATACCAGTTCACCATAATACTCTACGTCCATGAGTCCCCCAGATCTGCTCCTTTACCTTATGGCAAATCTATTTATAAAAATGCTTGGCTAAATAAATAGGTTTTTAGCCTAGACTTAAACACTGAACACTCCCGAGAGTCCCGAACACTATTTGGAAGACTATTGCATAATTTTGGGGCTTTGTAAGAAAAAGCTCTGCCCCCAGCTGTAGTTTTACATAATACGCGGTACTGATAAGCAGCCTGCATCCTTTGACCGAAGTAGGCGTGGCGGATCGTAAGACACTAGCAGTTCACTCAGATACTGCGGGGCGAGACCATTTAATGCTTTATATGTCAAGAGTAGTATTTTAAAATCAATGCGAAATTTCACAGGGAGCCAATGCAGTGAAGATAGGATAGGGGTGATGTGCTCATATCTTCTGGTTCTAGTTCTGGTTCTCAATCTAGCGCCTTAGCCGCCTGAGTGGGTAATTATGCTTTTGAAAACTGGAAAATTGAGGGTGTAGCACCCTCTTGTGGACAATGGTAGTACAACTTTTTGCTTTTCAAGTCAAGTAGGCTTTTATTGTCACTTCAACCATGTACAGTTCAGTACACAGTGAAACGAGACAACGTTCCTCCAGGACCAGGGTGCTACATACTGTACATGCAACAAAATAAATTAACGACGCACTTTACGGAAACCAGCTAGCTAACTAAGAGATCTAATTAGCTGACTAGCTTCTTTCTGCCCCCTTGTGGAGAATCTTCAGATTGCAAGTAATTAAAGTTTCTGATTAACAGGTAAAAAAGTGAGCAATCAGCGTAATATTATATCC